>WSLN01000193.1:0-22846 GCA_019677355.1 Ceratobasidium sp. 370
CGCGCAAGCAAGGTCGGTTACTCCGGATGCTCCATTGTTCTGTACTGAGTGTCGGTCCCATACTAGGTAGCAAAGATTGCAGCGGTTGAAATCGAGGTTTCTCCTTGGTCGTATGAAGAAGAAACTCAGAAAGGTGAAACGTTATTCATGTCGGACACGCGTATATCTAACTTGAGGCTACTCAGTAATCGCCAAGGCCGCTGAAATCGGAGCCGTCGTAGCCGCATACTCACCTCTTGGGAGTGGCTTTTTGACCGGTAAAATGAAACCCGAGAACCTCCATGAGAAAGACTACCGTCGTACATTCCCCCGGTTTACAGAGGAGGTAAGTTTTGCCGCTAGGTTTAGATAGTGTCATGACTCGTCGCTGACACCTACTAATTGCAAGGCTGTCCAGAAGAAGGAGAACATTGTTAAGGCTCTTACCGAGATCGCCAACAAGAAGGGTATAACGCCAGCTCAGCTCTGCATCGCTTGGGTGTCTTCGCTTGGTCCGCACGTCGTCCCAATTCCAGGCTCATCGTAAGCAACCGCCCAGCTTTCTCATTTCGAGACCTTCCGATGATGACGTATGTGGGGACGACAGGCGCGCTGAGCGGACTTTGGAGAACATGGCAGCAGCGTCGATTACCCTTGACGATCAGGAACTAGCTGATATCAAGCGTGTGCTTGAGCTCAACCCTGCCTCTGGTACCCGTTACCCCGAGCACGGAATGAAGCTGACTTGGGGCTGAAAATGAGTTGCGTTGTACTGGCTGGCTGTCCTCTTGTCCAGAATCTCCCCGTATTGGTATGAATGTCTAAAAATAACTTTGAATTACTGTAAGGAATTGAAAAAATACTTACTCGAAGCTGGAGAACGGTTGATGCAAGGGCGCCTCATCCTTCCCGTTTTGACCCAATGACGTCATTGTCTTGTGTCTACTTGTCGATTTGATTGACGAATGGAATTCGTTGAATAGGCCGCAGAAAATATGGAAATATTATCTGAGCCCTCACTGAGATTGACAGCGGGGGGGGGGGGGCGAGTGTTAACGCCAGCTCAGTTCTGTCTTGCTAGGGTATTTTCGCTCGGCCCGCTCGTCGTCCTCATCCCGGGATCATCGTCGGTGCTTTCCCGGCTTGCCCGGATAAGCCCAAGCTTTCCGAATATTGCAACGTATGCGGTGGAAAAGGCGGGCCGACGGGATTCCGGGGGACATGCCAGCTATCCCAATGACTCTTGGTGAACAAGAGATGTCAAGCATGCGCTCAGCTCAATCCAGTCTCTAGTACTCATTATCCTGGGTGTGGAATGAGTTATCCTGGGGCTGAAATTATTTTTTGTCCCGACAGTTGTTACTCATCCGTTCAATGTTGTGTGTACGGCAAGGACTACAGTTGGTCTTACCTAGCCACTTATGACGGTCAAGTGGCTAAAGGCGCTAGAGTCTCTATCGGCCGAACCCTGAATTGGATATTGAACTTTAACCATTGAAGATCCCACAACTCCCGAGTCATCGCCCGCTTATTGCCAGCGCACACTCCGACAAGCACATAGGCTACAAGCTCAACCCGACCACCCCCAACTCTCGACCATGTGCGGAATCTTTGCGGTGCACGGTATCAAGAACCCCGGCGCATGGCGCTCCAAAGCCATCGCGTGCTCGAAGAAACTCAGGCATCGTGGTCCCGATTGGTCGGGGTGCTATGTTGGAAGGGAGGGCGTACTCGTGCACGAGCGTCTGGCTATTGTTGGCGTTGGTATGTAGCACACCCCACCAGTGCGGCGTTGGTGTGCGCTGAAACCGACCCGTTTGTGATATTTCAGACACCGGTGCCCAGCCTCTGTTGAGCGAGGACGGCAAGCAAATCTTGGCTGTCAACGGCGAGATATACAACTATATCGCGCTACGCAAGACCTTTGCTGAAGGCCAATCGTTCAAGACTCACTCGGACTGCGAAGTTATCCTAAATCTCGTGAGTCGAATCGTGCCAGCCATCACTTCATTTCACGAACCTATGCTCTAGTACCGCGAAAAAGACAAGGCGTTATGCTCGCTCTTGGACGGGATGTTCTCGTTTGTCCTGCTAGACGAGTCTGTGACTCCGAGCCGTATTATTGCTGCTCGCGATCCCATCGGTATCACCACTCTCTACCAAGGCAGGAGCTCCAGGAACCCTGGGGCCGTCTACTTTGCGTCCGAGCTCAAAGCGCTGGTCGATGAATGCGACGATATCATTTCGTTCCCCCCTGGCCATGTCTACGATAGCCGCACCGATACGACCGAACGCTACTACCAGCCGACGTGGTGGGACGGTGACTCCGAGGCCGAAGGATCCATTCCGACGAATAAAGCCGACCTGACCTTGCTCCGAGAGACACTCGAGGCGGCCGTGCGAAAGCGGCTGATGAGTGAGGTACCGTATGGCGTGTTGTTGAGTGGAGGACTTGATAGCAGCTTGATCGCCTCTATTGCTGCAAGGGAGACAGAGAAGGTTGCGCTTGCGCAGCTCGAGGCGCGCCAGAAGCGTGTCGCTGCCATGAGTGGGACTGCAACTCCCCGAGATATCATGATCGACGAAGCAGGTAGGTCCGACAAACTATGGGTTTATTCGAGTACTTAAGATATATGTCAGCAACGCTCGCCTCTTGGCCCCAACTGCATTCCTTCTCCATCGGGCTTCCCAACTCGCCTGATCTCGTCGCCGCACGCAAGGCTGCCGCTTTCCTCGGCACCATCCACCATGAATACACGTTCACCGTCCAAGAGGGCCTCGACGCCATCCCAGACGTGATCTACCACCTCGAGACGTACGACGTAACCACGGTTAGAGCGAGTACACCGATGTACCTCCTGAGTCGCAAGATCAAGGCGATGGGTGTCAAGATGGTTCTTAGCGGAGAGGGAAGCGATGAGATCTTGGGTGGTACGTACATCAGTATTCGTATGGGAGAGTTGTCCTAATACTAGCTTGCAGGATACTTGTA
Source organism: Ceratobasidium sp. 370 (assembly GCA_019677355.1). Taxonomy (NCBI): domain Eukaryota; kingdom Fungi; phylum Basidiomycota; class Agaricomycetes; order Cantharellales; family Ceratobasidiaceae; genus Ceratobasidium; species Ceratobasidium sp. 370. Next base: position 2,972 of record WSLN01000193.1, read on the forward strand.
CTTCCACGCGGCACCAACACCGGCGGCATTCCACCAGGAGTGCGTGAAGCGTGTCAAGAACCTGCATACAGCCGACTGCTTGCGTGCCAACAAGTAAGTTGGCTCGGATTCTCTGTCTAGATACCATCTGATCTAGCCTTCTAGGTCGACCATGGCGTGGGGACTCGAAGCACGCGTACCTTTCCTCGACAAGGCGTTCTTGGAAGTCGCTATGAACATTGATCCCAAGGAGAAGATGTTTAGCAAGGGAGCCGAGACTCAGCTTGATGAGGACGGAAAGCCAAAGATGGAGAAGGTATGCACCTATTACTTCGTTACCAATTCCGGTTTACTCATTCTCTATGTGTAGTATATCCTGAGGAAGGCGTTTGACATGTCGCCAGACGGCAAGGTGGGTTCTCCTTTTCTTGATGTCTGGCTAAAACTAAACCCCCTACCTAGCCATACCTGCCCAAGTCCATTCTTTGGCGCCAAAAGGAACAGTTCTCGGACGGTGTGGGATACTCTTGGATCGACGGGTGAGCAATAGTGTCTTCATTAGTGCACATTCACGACTCACGTTCATCGCAGAATGAAGGATCACGCCGCTTCTGTCGTCTCGGACGAGGCATTTGAGAACCGGCACGTCGAGTTCCCCGACGACACTCCCGACACCAAGGAAGGGTACTATATTCGCGAGGTCTTCCATAGTACGTCGACCCACACTATGACCAAGGGAGGTTTGCTGACGCACGCCGGACAGACTTGTTCCCGTCTCCTGCAGCAGCCAAGACGGCCGTGCGCTGGATTCCTCGTGGTGACTGGGGCTGCGCATCCGACCCAAGCGGGCGCAGCGTGAGCATCCACAACGCCGCGTACATGGATACCGATTAGACAATGTAGAGTAATCTTATAGTGTCATGAATAAACAGTGGTTGATAGCAGGGTGCGCTTGGCGCGTGTGGTGTAGGGAAGACTCGACGTTTATTATTGGTATACTTTTGCTGCGAAGCGCTCTGCGACCAGGACGAATGAAGGAAAGGAATGCTGAAATAAGTAGCCTTATGCCGAAATGTGTGCATGGTATGTGCTCAGTCGACCACAAAAGAAACAAATGTAGCATAGCGAGCGAGCAAATGTCAAGAAGAAAGCAAAGTGAGTGTGGGGATGGGGTAAATAAGAGACTGAGTAAATGCCTATACAGAAGCACACACAAGTAACAAAACGGAGACAGAGGGAACGTGGGAACGGTAGGTAGTGGTATTAGAGAGCGACGCGGAGACACAATGGGTGACGAAAAACCGACGGGCACCAGATCAGAGAAAAAAGAGATAAAACGAGGGAATGGGGAATATTCTGTTCCTGGTACTAGGTGGGGGGTAACGGACATCGCGCGAGACGTAACCGACAAGTTCGTAAAAAGAAATTCACACAAAAGAGAATAGATAATCCAAAAGATCCGAATCAAAGAACCTAGACTGTGCGGTCCAGTCGCGTCGTCGAGTCTTGCGCGAGGTACACCGCAATACCTGAGTCGACGCTGGGCGCAGGGCTCGCAGCGATTGTCTTGACGGCTCGCTGCTGTTGCGGTGTCGTCATTCCAGCCGACGGTGTGAGCGTCGTCGACCCGCGTCGTCCGCTCGGCGCCCCCGTCCCGCCACCTGCGCCAACCGCGGTGGTGCTCGAGCTGATCGCGCCCCACGCGGGTTTCTCTGCGACGCGCCTCCCCGCTGCGCGTGATGCAGTCTGTCGGCTCCCCGGCCGATCGCTCGCTCGACTCTCTTGCCTCTCTGCACCTGCACTCGACTCGCGCAGACGAGTGCCGAATTTGGCATTGGCGCTCGACTCGGTGCGTACGTCGCGCATGTACGAACTCGGTGCTCCAGGTAGGCGGCGTACGGGAACACGTCCACCGGTCGGCCCGCGCACGGTGGGTTGGACAGTGATACGGTCGGCGCCCCAGTATGAAAAGCTCATCTTGGACTTGCGATCTGACTCGTCCGAGTCGGCACCATCCTCGTCTTCGTCTCTTTCATCATGGTCGCGCATGGGGACTATGCGCGGACCGCCTTCGTTGTAACGGGAACGACCAATGCTACAGGACAGGTTAGCATAGGGTGACGGGTAGAGAGACGAGGGCATACTCTTCCATCGAGACAATACCCGCCCGGGGCGTGGCCATATCCCCAATCACCCACGTCTCGATCCCCACAAACTTGTACATATTCCTCGGCCGACCCTGCGCCGCCCTCCTCCCCACCGTCGCATACTTTTCTGCCTTGGCATCAGGTAGCTTCGTACTTCCGCCCGAAACAAGCGGGAGCATCGTAGTGCCGACCTTCTGACAGCGCAACACCACATCGTTGAACGACACAAGCCACAGCTCTTTTTTCCCGCCGCTGGATCCAGACTGGAGCACGTCCGAGAAACGCTTGAACGAGGACTTGCCCTTGATGTTTTTCGGGGTCGGAGAGGGGTTTGTGGCTACTGTGGGCGGGAGAGTGCGGTTCGTTTCGGGTGTGGTAGGGCCTGCATTGAGCGGCTTTTCGGTCAGGAGCAGCCGGGACGGTTTCGGGACGGCAAGTTGCTATAACCAAGTCAATTTAGTTCAATCGAGCGGATGGACAACACACCTTGACTTTTTCAAGCCCCTCGATCCTCGCCAACACATCCCATGTCCGATCCCGTTCCTCTTTTTGGGTCTTTTCATTCTCGATTGAGCGTACAATGCGCTCCACCTCGGCGACCATCTGCAATGTACTCTCATACTCGTACGTCGACGGATCGGTATGAAACAGCAAATTTTGGAACAAGAGCGGGTACTTGAGCAGTCGCTGGAACGGCTTGGACAATGAGATCGCTAGCCCAGTTTCGCATTTATCTGCCGCGACTTCTTCTAGGCGCTATCACACGGTTGAAATAAATTAGCTAGGGAGCGACGACCGAGAAGCATCAAAGAGGAGGAATCGCACAACCAACACGTGTTGATGACGCAGATGGGGAAGGAAAGCGGGCAGGCAGGGCAACAGATAAAGAAAAGCCAAGTGACGGAACTGCTGACATACCTGGAGCGCCTTGCAGACCTGTGCCCATTGCGCTGCGTCTTGATTGCGCGGACGCTTGGTGACACTTGCCGCGGCCAAGGCGTTGTCTACCTGCTCAAGTGCGCGTTCAAGATGCAACACGTACTTGGCGTAGCCTTCCAGTATTTTAGACTATGGGCGCGTTAAAATCAAGCGAGCGAGTGGAATAGAAAAGGAACTAACGTGCGCGACAAAAATATCAGCCAGACTTCGCACGAGAGGATACTGTTCCTCATATCGCTTCTGTAGCTCCTCCCGGAGCGTCAGATGACCAGGCAAAATAACCTCTTCGAGCACCTCGAGGCATATCCGTAAATCCTCGGGGAGCTGTTGCGCAGTCACGCCCACGCCGCTGATGCTATCGCCTCGTGGAGTGCCTGAACCAACGCGCCGTTGGAAGCGCCTGAGCGCCGACACGGCCCCGCTCCGGTTCCCTTCCACTGGCTCACCGCCGTTGACCGACTGGCGGCCGAGCGAGTGGGTCGACGCCGCCGCACGCGAGTGGGGAGGTAGCGACTGCTGCGAGCGCGCAGGAAACGGTACGGGGACTTTGCCGGTCCCAGCGCGGCGCTGGGCGGCTGTGCCGTATGGAGAGCGCCCGCCAGAGGGCGTTCCCCGTCTCCGCTGGTTCCCGCCGAATTTATCCTCATCGTCCGAGTCGTAGCTATCTGCGTCTCCTATTGTCGGGGCATGGGACTTGTGCCGGGGCGTTTCAGCGCGGGTTTGGTGGGTGTGGGTGGACGTGGAAGACGGGCCGGGGGCTGGTGTGCCAGAAAGGAAGCGGGCGGCGATGGGAAGATGGTCGAGGGACTCGGCAGGAGATGTGGCGCGGCGCAGTGACGTGCCATCGTCATCGAGGATGGTCGTTGTCTCTGCCTGGTGGTAAAGGGATGGGGCGGGGGCAAAGGGGTGTAGCAGAGGGTCGATGAATGTTTCTTTAAGCTTGATGATCTCGCCAACGTAGCTATTGGACAAGTTAGCACCGCACACGTGAAATGGCCGCACAAGACGCGCTTACCGCTCTTCACTGGCGACAATCTCCCAAAGCACCTCTTGTCGCGTGCGCTCGCGTGGCCCGAGATTGTTCACAAGGTCGTTCTCCGCGGCCTCTGACCATGACGCAGCAGCCTGAATCGCGCTCACGCCCGACATATGCGAGTAGGGCGTGCCACTACGAATTGTCATGCTCGCCTGGTCGGCTGCGGCACCAAAGGTGCGGGTCGAATGGGTTGGCGAGTGCGTAGATCGGCCGACCGTCGCGCGGCTGGTAGCAGCCGTGTTGATGCGAGGTGGGGTGTTCGCGCTGCTGCGTGCACTGTCTGGCGAGTCGCGTTGCTGGGCTATAAATCGCGCGGCGGCGCTTGTGGGACGCATCTTGTAGTACGTCGTTGTCGTCGTCTGGGTCGGCTGGGTGGCTACTGGCGGCGAAGCAGCGCGCGACGCAGAGTCGGGCTCGGGGAGGGGGACGGAGGGCATGGCAGGGGATCGGAAGGCGACCTTGCGTCGGGTGGCCGAGTCCGGCGAGGTGTGCTCGCTCTGCTGGCTAGGGCGTGACGACGCGGTGCTGTGAGTTGCAGGAGGGTCAGCGGGAGGTGAGGGTGGTCGCTGGGCGGGTGTTGACGCCGGAGCTGGTGTGGGAGTGGGAGCAGGTGATGCTGACACTCGGGGGAGAGTTGGGGCAGCCGGTGCCGGGGCCAGAGCAGGTGGAGGCATCGGAGCTTGCATGGGCGGCGGGGTGGGTGCCTGGGATACCGGAGCGGTGTTGGGGGTGAGAGGGAGGACGGGGAGGGTCGGGGGCAGGGAAAAGGACGCTGGGGGCGCAGAGGCATGCTTCAACCACGAGTCATCGGGCTTGAGCTTGGGCGGCGGGGGCGGCGGTGCCTTCTCTTTGTGCTCCTTCTCGCGATCGTCGCCTTTGAATCTCTTGAAGAATGCCTTCATCACGGAGAGGGCGGTCGTCGCTGCGTTTGGTGCATCACCAACACCTGCCTCGTGGGTATTACCTAATCGGCGCTAGCGAAAATCCATTTGCTTTTCTGCTACTGACGACGAGTGACTCTACGGTACAGCTCAGCCAGATGGCAGCACACCACACGAAACATCTCCCTTTGCTTGAGATATCTTTCCGCGCCTGGACCTTTGCGCTCGCTCAGACTGATGATGGAGCCGCAAACGGCACCGCGCTCTGGCTCCCCGGCCAAGTCCTCTCTGCGTTCCTGGGGTCGCTTCCCTCCCCAAAGTCCGCCCGCCCCCGTGCTATCGAGCTAGGCAGCGGCATCGGCTTTACAGCGTGCGCACACTCGCACTCTGCCATTGCAACCACACCTCACCCAGCTACCCAGTCTGGTCCTCGCCTCGCTAGGCTGGGATGTCGTCGCGACCGACGCACATCCAGCGGTTCTTTCGCTCCTAGAGCAAAATGTCCGGCGCAATAACTCGGATCTGCCCGGTACAATCCAAGTATGCAAACTCGACTGGTGCGTCCCGCCCGAAGAATGGGACCTAGCAAACGTCACGACACGGCCGTTTGACCTTGTCCTCACCGCCGACACGCTCTACTCACCCCACCTCATTCCACATCTTTTGCGCACGCTTCGGTATTTGGCATGTCCACCTGGGAGTGCGTCAATCTTGACGTACATCGCTTTTGAGCGTCGAGACCCTGCACTTATTGACGCAGCACTCGCTAGCCTGCCGGACCCGACGCGTATCCCGCACCGTAAACTTGCCAAATCCATGCACGCCACGGGCTGGGGTGACTGGGATGCGGATGACTGGGCTGGCGTCGAGGTCTGGAAGGTCCGTTGGAAAGATAGGGGGACAAACGCTTCTCTGAGAGAGCAAAGACTAGACCCTCCTGCAGAGAGGTGTGAAATAGGGTGATAAACTCGGGACTATAAACATGAGCGAAATCCAAGTACACATAACGGGTGGAAAAGTGTCGTAAACAAGGTCGTGAATCAATTTTCAACTCTGCTAGCACAATCAGTCATCAAAATGGCAAATAAGAAACCAAAGAAAAGCAAGACGCACATGTACACTGGTTGTTGGGGTGGGTACAGGCGTTTCTACATCTTCCCGGCGAGTCGACACCAAGTTCAAGTCCCTATCAAACCCATGTGCAGACTAGGTGAAAAAGTCAGTGAGATAAACAGATGATAGGGGTGGAATGTGAACTAACAAGGTCCCTCCACGTCTCAGCTTCATCGTTTTCCGTCTGAAGCTGATATATCTGCACAAACCCTCGAAACCTACACGCCTTTCAGCTTTAATATTAATCAGGAAATAGGGATGACGCACGTAAGTTCCCCCCGCTCATTCACATCCAATGTTCTCATCTCCTCCTTGGTCTCCGCTGACAACGGTATACCCGTCGTATCCCGCGCCCACGCGTCCAATCCAGCTTCGGTCAACGTTCCCGTTGCTCCCGTTGTCGAAACCGGCTGAGGTTTTATCCCGTATTGCAAACTTGGGCTGGGCTTATTGCTATATTTTTGGAAGATGTGTGCGAGAGCGGCTTCAAACTGCCTATAGCGCGTAAGTAGCGTGTAACGAAGCAAAGCAAGACCAGGAGGCGGACCTTGGCGGATACCGCGCCGTTGTTGTCGAGCAGTTGGATTGAAGTGCCGATGTTTCGCCTGCCTTCTTGTGTATCGGGTTCGGGCGTTTCGGCGCGCGTTGTCGGCGTGACTTTCGACCCACAATTATCAGACGATAACACTCGAGTAGAGAACGGGAACCTACAAACACCACCACTCTCTGGTTTCTGGTTCTCTTCCCGACGTGTTGACACAAGGTTCAAGTTCCTATCAAACCCGTGCGCAGACTTCATCTTACAAGTTAGCATACATACAAACACCCGAACCAAGTGCTTACAAGGTCTCTCCACGTCTCCTCTTCATCATTCTCAGTTTGCAGTTGATATATCTGTATAAACCCATTAAACCTACCCCCACATCAGCCCCTCGCATCCTTCGCACCGAAAAGAGACAAGACGCACGTCAAATCGCCCTTGTCCGTAACATCCAACGTATCCCTCATCTCCTCTTTAGTTTCTGCCGGAAACTCGGCCCCATTCGTATCCCGCGCCCACGCGTCCAGTCCCGCCTCATCCAAATACGCGCTCTCAACCAGGGTGTTTAGGCGCGTAGAGGTGGTGTGAGGTGATGGACGGGGTGTGCAGTATTTGCTGAATATCTGCGCGAGAGCTGTTGCAAACTGTTCATAAATGGCACACGGTTAGTCGATGGGGTAGAATGCGAGAAGGGGTGCTCGCCTTGGACGAGATCGCTCCATCATTATCAAGCAACTGCACCGAGTTTGGGACGTTCCGCCTACCCTGGTGCGTATTGGGCTCAGGCGTCTCTGGGCGCAGGGACTCAGACCAGGCGTGTACCGGCATGACTCGAGCAAGGAGGATGAATGTCGTCGAAAACAAAAAGCCCCAGAAAGCATCACGTGCCCCCTCACATCACCCCCACCCAACCACCACCCGGTATGTCGCACTCGGCCCGAGTCCCACTTTCCATCGAATCTCTCGTGGAGAAACAACGCGCCGAACAAGAGGCTGCATCCAAACCCAAGTTTCTGACCCGGGAGGAGCGCGCAAAACTTGCGATTGAGCGCCGTGCGGCGGAAATCAAGGGCGAGAGGGAAAAGGAGAACAAGGCAAGGGAGGAGAGGGAACGGTTGGAGCATGAGGCGCAGAGTCTAAGGGTGGGTGAACGGGGCGGTGGGCGGGAGAGGGACCGGGGGAGAGATATGGAAATGCGGGATGGGAGGTATGATAGAGATAGAGACAGGGATCGAGGAGAGCGATATGGTGGACGATGTGAGTAGCCACATGTCTACGTTCTTGTCGCTGAACCTTAATAGACTGCTCGTAGACGACGACCGGAATGCTCGAAGGGACTCTGGCCGACGGAATGACGATCGTCCACCACCACCACAATCCAGCAACCGCCCCGCCTTTCAAAACGGCATTCCCACCGGCCCACGTGCCGACCGCCAACAACCTACCGCCCCACCTCCCCCGAATTCTTCTAAGCCCGGCACTCCTCCACCTCCCCCGGATAGCCCTCCACGGGCAACACTCCCAGTCGAATCGAGCGCCACGCCGTTTGTCCCACCCATCTCGGATTCGGACCTGTCTGCGATCCGTTCGAGATACCTAGGCGTGGACAAGAAGAAGCGCAAGATTCGCAAGATGAACGACCGCAAGTTTGTCTTTGACTGGGACGAGCAGGAGGATACGGGTATGCAAGCGGCGCGGCAGGGTGCCGTGATGTTTGGCCGGGGGCATTTGGCGGGGATGGAGGATGGTGGAGGAGGGTCGCGTTCGAGTTCGGCGGGACCAGAGAGGATGGCAGACGCAAAGGAACGGAGGGCGGCCGCGAGGCATGGGGCAGACGAACGGCACTGGACGGAGAAGCCGTTGCATGAAATGCGGGATCGTGACTGGCGTATTTTCAGAGAAGACTTTAGCATTGCGTGCAGAGGCGGGAATATCCCTCTCCCGCTGCGCTCGTGGACCGAATCCGTCATCCCACAAACTATCCTCGATGTTATTGCGTCCATCGGATACGAAGAGCCTTCGCCCATCCAGCGTCAAGCCATCCCCATCGGCCTGCAAAACCGTGACGTCATCGGCATCGCCGAAACTGGGTCCGGCAAAACTGCTGCGTTTGTTATCCCCATGCTCGTCTACATTCAGTCCCTCCCCCCGCTCGATGACCACAACCGCCACCTCGGCCCATTTGCGCTTATCCTCGCCCCTACGCGCGAACTTGCACAGCAGATCGAGACCGAGACGCGCAAGTTTGCGACACCGCTTGGGTACAAGTGCGTGTCGATTGTTGGTGGCCGTGCGGTGGAAGAGCAGCAGTTTAATTTGCGCGAGGGCGCGGAGATTATCATTGCTACACCTGGTCGATTGAAAGACGTGATCGACCGGCATGTGCTGGTGCTGTCGCAGTGCACATACGTCGTGATGGACGAGGCGGACCGGATGGTACATCTTGGGTTCGAGCCGGACCTCACGTTTATTCTCGACGCACTTCCTGCTGAGAGCTTGAAGGGCGAGGACGAGATGGACGTCGATGGAAAGCCGGGCGTTGTGCTGGACCAGAGTGGACAAAAGGGTAAGACGCGCGTGACGACGTTGTTCTCGGCAACGATGCCTGCGGCGGTTGAAAGACTTGCGAGAAAGTATCTGAGGAAGCCGGCGGTGATTACCATCGGCGAGGCGGGACGAGCTGTTGAGAGTGTGGAGCAGCGAGTGGAGTTTGTTATTGGAGACGAGAAGAAAAAGTGAGTAACTCTATTCGGGAGGTTGCCCAATTGACCGGCTTTTGCAGAATACGTTTGCTGGATATTCTCAACAATGGAGGTTTCCAGGCGCCCATCATTGTGTTCGTCAACCAAAAGAAAACGGCAGACATGGTCGCAAGGGATCTTTCTCGTGCAGGCGTACGTGCAATCTGCTCACTGCTCCATCTCAATACTTAGTGATTCGCTTGCATTTAGTGGAGCACCTCGACTCTGCACTCTGGAAAGAACCAAGAACAACGAGAGGCTGCACTTCAAGCACTACGCACAGGCGAAGCAGACGTTCTTGTCGCAACAGACTTGGCAGGCCGTGGTATCGACGTGCAAGATGTCTCGCTCGTTATCAACTACCAAATGGCCAGCACGATTGAAGCATATGTCCACCGTATTGGTTAGCACTTTGCTTCTCACCTTGCTCGCTCGTAATGCTCATTCTGCGCATTGACAGGTCGTACGGGTCGTGCGGGCAAGACGGGTGTTGCGATCACGTTCCTCACGAATGATGACGACGAAGTCATGTACGAACTCAAGCAGGAGATATCCAAAAGCCCTATATCGAAGGTTCCACCAGAACTGGCGCGACACGAGGCGGCGCAGCAAAAGGTGACGCGGGATATGAAGCGCAAGCGGGACGGCGAAGACCAGGGATAACGACAGCCAGGCCTACACAGTTGCCTTGAGTAGAAAGTGTATACATACAAGATCTCCTGGGTGTTGAATTACTCTGCTTAAACATGCAACGATCGAGCTAGACTTTAAAGCCAATATATTAGATCTTATCTCGTGACCACGTGAGTGGATCACACGTCTCAAAGGGGTGACGCAGTTTGGCTGGTCATCGACTTGCTTCCCCACCACCACACCGCCTAGCCAGTCCCGCGATGGCAACCCAACGGAAGACCGGGAACGGCGCCCCAACTGAGGAGCAAAAGAAAGCCAAAGCCCTCGAGCAGTATAACGACACCGACGGCCACTTCTCTCTTGTACGGTCAGTCCCATCCCCTACTCCTACCTAAACGCAAACGCTCATCCATCTCATGGCACAGAAACTTTCGTCTCGCCGATCTGGTCACGATCATGAACGGGTTTTGCGGCTCGTTCTCCATCTTCTCGTCTGCGCGCTTCCTCATCACCCAGGACGAGTCACAGCTATACGCCGCACTCGCCTTTCCACTCGCTGGCCTCATGTTCGACTTTTTCGATGGCAAGGTCGCGCGGTGGCGTCAGAGCTCTAGTCTGCTCGGTCAAGAGCTCGATAGTCTTGCAGACTTGGTACGCCCCCCTTTCCCATATGCCGCTTGGCCAAGTTAACGCTACTCGGCTCAGATCTCATTCGGTGTCGCCCCAGCCTTGTTGGCATTTACGATTGGCTTCCGTACTCTCCTTGACCAGGTCGTCCTCACCATCTTCATCTGCTGCGGCCTCGCCCGTCTTGCTCGGTTCAACGCCACGGTCGCTTCCGTTCCTAAAGACGGTTCTGGTAAATCCAAGTACTTTGAGGGACTTCCAATCCCGTCGTCGCTAGGTCTCGTCGGGGTGATGACGTACTGGGTCCAGCAAGGCTGGACGGGGCTTCCAGGTGGACAGGGCCTGCCCCTTGGCACGATACAGCTGTGGGGCGAGCCAGGAGGCAACGGGGAGGTGCACACAGCCGCGATTATATTCGGGTGTTGGGCGGCTGCGATGGTGAGCAAGACGTTGCAGGTGCCCAAGCCGTGAAACGCATGAACCCGCTACGAGAGACACGAAAAGGCGGCTTACACCCCCGTACTGTAACTTATGTCGCATTACCTCGCCGTGAATCTACACACGATGTTTTGTATCGAATACATAGTATTGTCTCAAAAATAGTGTGATAAGGTTACATGGACACGTCGGCCTGGGCTGACGCTAGATCTACTGACGAACTGGGAGACTTCAATAATTGGGCATCTGGAACAGACATACTAATATCGGTCATAGATGTATCGTTCGCTGTATCGCTCGATACATTCGCCGTTTTAACCCCCTTTCCTTCCCCATCAGTGACCGTATTGTTATCCCAGACATACACATCTAGCGTCCGCATAATCACCTGACGCTCGAACTGGACCTTGCCATCTGTGCTCTCAGACCGGCGAGTCCTTACAATCGTATCCAGACGCGTCTGCAGCTCCGCCGCGCCCTCGGCACCTTCAGCCACGAGCGTCGCCTCGGACGCCTCTCCGTCCTCGGGGATCGAGTCCGTTGCAACCCATGACGTACTGACCGCAGAGTCCCGTCTGACCTCGACCCACGACCGCGGCTCAAAGTTTCGAAACGCGACAGGCTGTACGGGTGGTGATTCTGCTTTCGCAGTCTCGCCTGTGCTCCCGTTTGCCCTCCCATTCTCGACTACTGGCTCCTCTGTTCTCCTGCGCTTCATGTGGGTGGTATGAACGGGTGCAGGCGCCGGCACCGGTCCACCTTCTCCGTCTGAATCGACCCCGCGTGCATTCCTGACACGCCACCTAAGTTCGCGAGCAAGCGCGCCCGGGTCCTTTACACGGTCTCCCGGAACCTGTTCGCGATTGTCTTTGCCCATCCCGCGCTCGATGGAACGTGCTTCGCCGACGAGGAAGGACGCAAGGGATGCCAGGCCGTCGAGCACTCGGGATGAAAACTCTTCTTTCGCTTTTAGGTCCCGGACATATTTCTCTGCAGCATACCAGCAGATCCTGAGGGCACGTTAGTAGATGGTTAGGCAATGGAACATGGGAAAGACTGACTTGGTAAAGAAGGGGAAGCGGAACTTTTTAGGCACGCGAGTTGCGATCTCGATGTCTCGTACTCGTAACTCTAAGGGATGAGTTAGAACGGGTTGTGAGGTAGATCGAGATAAACGCACGAGTAGCAATATTGTAAGAGTGTAAGAAGTTGCCACCAAAGACCAGAGAATCCGTTGGTGTGTACTACAGAGTGGTCAGTATTAAAATATACGCATCGTTAGACTACTACTTACTACGCAATGTATCCAACCAGTTGGAATGAACCTATTCCAAGCCTATAAATAAACAGCAGAGCGTTGGGCTATGTGGATCACTTACATAGTGTTTCCTTCAGTAAGCTCTACCTTAATGACCTTGTCTACCAAGTCTCCAAACCAGGTCGTCTCCTGGTTCTCGCTACCCGACCATCTTTCATACGCGTTCAAATTGGCAGGCGTCGGTCTGACAAAATAGAAGACCTGACACAGTGGTCAGCGCAAAACACCTCCATCATACAATCATACTTGCCTTGGATCCCCGTAATATATGATAGTACACGGAGCTCCCAGCGAAATCGACGTGCCAATCCTGCCCGAGCATTTCAGTCGCATTGTCCCCTCTACCGAACCAAGCGAGACATACCGTCCAACACCGGGCAACGCTCATCAGGCAATACAGTTGTACCTTAGGGAACTGGCCCTTTCCCTTCTTCCCCACAGGCCACACGTGCTCTACCCAATCAATCTCCCGCACGAGTCGGGGCGGCGTGATCTGCTCGGCGAGCAGTGTGCCTGTCACTTCGAGCGAGATGACATTTCTGATCTTTTCTCGTTGAGCCTCGGGTGTGTTGTAGTACTCGGCCCAAGAGCCGAGTGTCCAGCCAGGTGAAGTAGATTGAGACGCGACGTCTGAAAGAGCATCAGCAACGCAAACACTAGATTGGACGACCAGCAAGCACCCACCCATCACCTCCACCAGCGTATCAACCCCCACCAGCTCCGCAACCTTGCTAACCGTAAAGTCTTTGTCCGGCATCCGCATACCCAGCCCCTCGGGACTCGGAACTACCACCGGCTCCGTCATCGCCAGCGGGTCGGTCTCTAGCCATTCTCGCGTGAGGTCGGCGCCCTTTACACGTCGGAACGTGTCTGGGTGTATTGCCTTGTCGCGTATAACGTGCAGCCAGCGATTTGGGTCGCTCTGGTCGCTCGGTACGCCAGCCTCGATGTTGGCATAGTCGAGCCGGGCCCGCTTTCGATTCGATTTGCGCGCTGGTGGGAGGAGTGTGATTTGGAGGTCTGGGCGCTCGGCGAGGCAGGTTTTGCAGTACCTACATTGGTGCAGACATGAGGTTAGTTTCAGAGCCGCGAGCGAGACGAGAAGCGTGGTCAAGTGCAGCCCCAAACTAGACTCGATCGCACGCCTGCACCCCAGAAACCCAACTCCACGGAAACACCCACCATTTATCGACCCGGTTAATGTCGCCTCCTTCGCCGACACAGTCCCAGTGGAACCACGTCCCACACGCCTCGCATTCAGCCCACACCGTTTTCGCCTTGTTGGCGAGCGGCGAGTCGGGCCTGCAGGCTGCACATCGGTCCCACGTCTCCTCCGAGCCTTGCTTTTCCTCCTTGGAGGCCGTCAGACGACTCGATCTGCGGGTCGCCATACCGTCAAGTTTGAGTGTCGGTTGCGATTACGGTGGTTCACGTGATACGTGACCAGTGTGACAGAAGCTTAAATGCGGAAACTGAATTACAGCGCGACTCATACAAAATAGACTTGGTATTTGCGTCATATAAACTGGACTTGATAATCCGCCCGCAGCAGGAGGATACACGTTGCGAAGAGCAGCAATGCGACGAGTACGACGACGGCCTCTGCAAGGCTGATGCAAGGTCAGGACACGGTGGGCTGCCCCGAGCGCGTTCAACTCACTGGAAACCGCCCACAAATCCGCGTTCTTCAAGCAACCCCTTCAGATCTGACTCGTAGCCCATCCATCCAGCTCCTATCGCTAGCATTGAAGCCACGAAATAGATTATGCCCAGCGGAAAGGTAGCCAGGTCATCCGGTTCATCTGGGCCTTCGTCCTCTGGGTCCGGTATGCGAGCTTGGAGCAGCAAAGAGGCCGAAAGAACAAACAAGATTAGTCCAAGGCGTGCATAGGACAAGAGCGTGCGCTCGATGGCTGTTGGGGTACGCGATCTCACTCAGACTGAAACTAAGAAGTCTCGAGCACACCTACTGCAATAATCACGAGCAGCACTTCCGATGTTTGGAACAACACTAGGACTTCTGGAGGGGGAACCATCCTCAATATCGCGCTCCCCGAGCATCGCAGCCATCGCGCGAACAAAAGTCGGTGGTGGTTGAGTGCAGAGACAAACAAGCGTGACCGTGACCACCAGATTGGGAGCAACCCCGAGGCGCCGCCAAGTGCGTTCTCTAGTCCGTGTGCCTCCGTCTTTTCGCCGCACCGACCCGTACACCATGTCTACCGCTCCCCCTCTCCCCACCCCACCCGAGCCCGAAGAATACAACCACATTGTTGACTACTACGACACCGTGTACGATGAGCCAGTCAACACGCCTACTGCCGCTCCCGCCCCCACACTGCGCAACGGCACCATGAATGGGCAGGGCACCGGTCTCCCGCACCCGCGCCAAGAGAACCTGCACCTAGACACCTCGTTCAACGAGCCGCCCCCCGGTGAGCACGAGCCTGCAAAGACCCACCCATGATGCTGAGCGTGCCTGTGCCGATAGGAAACCGCTCGCTCATGCAGCATGCTAACCGGTCCACCCCCGCGCTCCCCACCTATCCACGCGACGTCGGACACGAGCCACCGCTGCCTCACCAGCAATTTGCGCCGCCACCACGCTCATACGACCCCTCCGATCTCCCTTTTAATGCCATGAGCATCAACGATCCCATCCCCCGTAGTGGCACCTCTATGAGCTACGGCCCAGGCGATCCACGCGTCGCCGACCCCATTCCCCGATCCGGCACCTCCATGTCCAACCGCCGAGTGCCGCCGCCGCGTGGTGCTTCTGCATTCCCGCCCCAGGGTATGCCACCTCAGCAATGGCGCGGTCCTCCTGGACCCGGGCACGGCCCTGTCTACCCCGATGGCGCCTCTGTCTACTCCGCCGGCGGCTACTCCAATCGTTCATCCGACTACGAAGCCTCTAGCCTGCCATACGACGACCATGCGAGCGTGTACTCTGGCGACCGCGGGTATGGACATATGGGTCAGTACGGGCACTACCCGCCGCAGGCGGGTCCCAGCTGGCAGGGACAGCCGTACATGCTGCCGCAAGATGACGGCATGTACACGGCGGCCACGCACGCCGGGTTGGACCTTCCCCCTGGCGCGCCGCCCCCGCCGTCCGTGTACATGCAACCACCTCCTGGAGCGCCTTACTACCCACCGGGCCCAGGTCCATCCGATGGCTTCTTGACGCCTGGCCAGTCTATGATGCGAGGATCATCCGTCGCATCGATAAACACAGAAGATGCCGACGACTTTCAGATGCGTCCGTCGCTCCAGCGTGCAGGCACGACCATGTCCGTTGCGCCCAACACCAAGAAGACCAAGGCGATTGATGCAAGCCAGCTCCCGTACACCAAGGAGTTTGTCGATTCCTACCGCGCCCGGATGAAAGAGGACCCTGACCCCGAGGCGCACTTCAACTACGCCAAATACTTGATCGAGGCGGCCAAGAAGATTGGTGCAGACGCGCAGGACCAGCGTTCGGTGCGCAAGTATCGCGACACGCTGATCGCCGAAAGTCTCAAGGTCATCCGCAAGCTCGCGACCACGGGCGAGACATACCCCGACGCGCAATTTTTCCTTGCCAACTGCTGTGGAACCGGCATGCTTGGTCTCCAGGTCGACCACGAAAAGGCGTACCACCTGTACATGCAGGCAGCGAAACAGAATCACCCGCCGGCATGCTACCGCGTGGCTGTCTGCAACGAGATCGGGGCTGGCACCAAGAAAGACGCACCACGTGCGTTTGCATTCTACACCAAGGCTGCTTCGCTCGGCGACACAGCCGCGATGTACAAGCTCGGAATGATCTACCTCCAGGGGCAGCTCGGTCAACACAAGAGCCCGCGCCAGGCTGTGCCGTGGCTCAGACGAGCCGCAGAGCAAGCAGACGAAGAGAACCCACACGCGCTGCACGAGCTCGGCATGTTGCATGAACAGCCCGGCTCGCAGGTTGTCGTGCACGACGAGGCATACGCCAAGGACTTGTTTACGCGCGCCGCTCAGCTCGGCTTTGTGCGCTCACAGTTCAAGCTCGGGACTGCGTACGAGTATGGGCATCTCACGTGCCCCATTGACCCGAAGCGGTCGATCGCGTGGTATTCCAAGGCGGCACAAAAGGGTGATGCAGAGGCTGAGCTGGCGCTCAGCGGGTGGTATCTGACTGGGAGTGAAGGTGTGCTGAAACAGAGCGACCACGAGGCCTATTTGTGGGCGAGGAAAGCGGCCAACAAGGGCCTGAGCAAGGCGGAGTATGCGGTCGGGTATTATGCCGAGGTTGGCATTGGGCTCAAGGTTGACATTGAGTTTGCCAAGAGGTGGTATATGCGCGCAGCAGGTGAGTATTTCGTGGTTTCGGAAGCTGAATAGCAACTCATGCGCAATTTAGCTCAAGGCAACAAACGAGCGATGGCTCGTCTCACAGACCTCAAACGCGCCGGCAACCGTCGGGCGGGCGCTGTGGCGCGGCCAACTCGAGCCCAAGCCAACAAGGAGGACTGCGTTATTGCCTAGCCATATTGTCCATAATAATATTTTTGTATATTTGATTGCCGCATTGTATGCTGCATGCCGTTTTCTCCCGCTGTCTTCACAAGGCACTATTTCTCATATAGTATAGTACACCCGCTGCTGCACTCACTAGATACCTACCTGCACTTTTCTTCTTTCGTTGAACACGAACTCTGGAGATAACTTTTAATACTATGCAGATTACATTCTAGATTTGTGCTTTTCAGCTATACATAGACGGTTCAGTGGACACGTTATTCAATTGTCGCTGGCGACCAGGAGTTCATTTCTCACTCAGCTCGGCGACGCCAGGCAGGGTCTAGGAAAACCATTCATCAGATGCACGAGAATCGGAAACAAACGAGGCGCTCACCTTGCCCTCAAGGAGCTCCAAACTGGCACCACCACCCGTGCTCACATGGCTGAGTTCAGCCTCTTTACCTTGCTGTGCGACAAGGGTAGCGCTGTCTCCACCGCCAACAATGACAACAGCGCCATTCTTCGCGGCCTCGATGTTGGCCTCGAGGAGAGCGTGCGAGCCTGCTGCAAAGGCCGGGAACTCAAACACACCCGGTGGGCTAGAACCATGTCGGTGTTAGGCAAGGGTCCGGGTTTGGCGGATTTGTACGCACCCATTCCAGAGGATAGTCTTGGCCTCGAGCACGGTCTGTTTGAAGAGTTTGCGAGACTCGGGACCAACGTCCAGACCCATCCAGTCGTCCTGGATGCCTTCCTTGTCAGTCGCAGTGCCAGTCTATCAATACGTCATTAGCCACAAAACTAAGAGGTCCATCGCATATACTCACCGTGGCATTTTTGTCGAACTTGTCGCCGGTGATATAGTCGACTGGGAAGACGATCTTGACGTTGTTCTTCTTGGCCTTTTCCAGGAGCCCGGCAACCTTTTCAGAGCCAGCCTGGTCAAAGAGCGACTTGCCGATCGACATGCCTTCCAACGTCTTCTTGAAGGTGAACGCCATTCCACCACAGATGATGAGCGAGTCGACCTATGCATATAATCACCAAAAATCGGCTCCCGTCCCTGGCCCCAACCACATCCATGGACCTTACCTTGTCAAGCATGTTCTCGATCAACTGGATCTTGTCAGACACCTTTGCACCACCGAGGATAGCCAAAAATGGCCTATCAGGATTCTCCAAAGCCTTTGCGAAAAACTCGAGTTCCTTTTTCATCAAGAACCCAGCAGCGCGCTGTTGGAGCTTGACGCCAACCATCGACGAATGCGCGCGGTGGGCCGTTCCAAACGCATCGTTGACGTACACGTCTCCGAGCGCGGTAAGCCCCTCGCGGAACTTGGTAACAGCAGCGGGGTCCGCCTTTGTCTTGTTGCCGGCCTTGTCCTTGACAGAGCCTTCCTCCTCGATATGGAAGCGCAAGTTTTCAAGGAGGATGACGGACCCGGGCTCGGCCGAGTTGACGGCCTTCTCGACCTCGGGCCCAACGCAGTCTTTGAGGAACGTCACAGGCTTACCGTCGAGCTGCTTCGAGAGCTCTTCGGAGACGACCTTGAGCGAGTATTTCTCGACGACCTTGCCATCTGGGCGGCCGAGGTGGGACATGAGAATCACCGCCTTTGCATCTGAGCACTGTCCAGTTAGCTTCCTCTCCAACACTGCGCGACCCACGGGGCACACACCATTGTCGAGCGCATACTTGATCGTCGGCAGCGCTGCAACGATGCGCTAGGGAGATCTCAGATACGCTTCATTTCGACGCATCGATTTACAAAATCTTACCGCCGGGTTGGTGATCTTGCCATCCTGAATGGGCACGTTGAAATCAACGCGGATCAGGACGCGCTTGCCCTTGAGCGAGCCAAGGTCGGTGATGGAAAGCTTGTTGGACAAAGACATGAGTGCGACGAGTGGTGCTTGTGGTGGGGGCTGCAGCTGCTGCTTGAGATTTAGACCGCCTGGGGCGTTTCGGATCGTGAGAATATCGATTGTCCGTCTAGGACCGGGGCGCGTAACCACACCATGGTGTGACGCAACGACCTCACCGGGTGAACTCGAATCATGTCTACCGACGATAGACAGCCGTGGTAAAAGTAATTATTTTCATTCAAGCCCATTGGTTTATATCAACTCGACGAGAACATTCGGAACAATAAATAGGTATTCGCACTGCAACATGTAGGATTAGTGCCAGTCAACTGTTGTGAGGAAAAGCGTCTTACGAGGTCAGGTTAACTACACGCATTCAACCAAGGAATTCAAGAGATTTAGGTTTCCCTGAGCGCGCCTACTACTTGGCAGCTGGGGCCGGTAGATCAGGGAACTAAAAACACGAGTCAGCTCATAACCCCAAAGCATGTAGTCTATACATAACGCACCTGTTGGTCATCCTTGAGGTTAGCTGGCGCAGGCGGCTTGGGGGCAACATTCTCGCGAGCACCACCCCTCGCATTGTGAAAACCGCCTCGACCTCCGCGACCCCCACGACCGCCTCGTCCCTCGAATCCACCCCGTCCACGAGGCCGCCCATGGTGATTCCAGTCGGTTTCCTCCTTTTGAGCATCCCACTCTCGTCCTTGTACCCTTTCCATCTTGCGCTGTGCGTTCTGCTTCCGCTCTTCGTCAATCGAAGCCTGGAACCTTTGCTGATGTTGCCTCCGAGCTGCCACCACCTCGCGCTCAGCCGCGACTGATTGCTCAAAGGCTTGAGCATCCGCCTCGACTTGCTAAGCACGAGAATCAATTGAATGCATTTTTTTCCCAAAAGCAAAACAAACTTGCCTCGCGCTTCTGTTTAATTTTCTCGTTCTGTAAACGCACTTTTTCCATCTTTTCGGCGAGCTCTTCGGGTGTCATCTTGTCCTGTAACACGTATTCAATTTCCTCTTAATTGTACACGTATTCAGTGCATGTGCTTACCCTCTCTCCACCGGTCTTATGCCTGTCTTTGTTCACATACCCCGGTCCATAAGCCGGCTTACGGTCCTTTTTATTTTC
>WSLN01000194.1:0-20783 GCA_019677355.1 Ceratobasidium sp. 370
GCGCGATTGTATCTGTTGGAGGGAACGAGTAAGTGCTCGGCAATTGGTGCGGGCTCTGAGCTAACAGGGTGACTCGGTCAGCTTCATGTATGTGCTATCGGCGAACGCTACTTCGGTCGATGTGCTGTCCCTCAACGGGCCAGGGAAGGCTACTCACCTGCAGAGGCTCAACGTTCGGTCTGCAGTTTCTTCGAGTGGGTCGCCTGTTCCGATCAACGGAAACAACCTGCAAGGGATGGCAGCGTATGTTATGGCAAAGTAAAGACGCTTGTTGTGGGTTCGCGGACGGATTTGGACATTGGTGCCACAAGGACACTAGTTTTAGTGCAATGGATGTAGTCACATTATGCCTTGGATTGATGCTTTGTTGTTAGTCCGCTAGTTAGTTTGACCCTATAAATTATTTATATTCGGAAATCTGGCTGAACAAACCCCGAGGTTAGTGGTTTGTAAATCTTTGTACATATGTTATCTTTTGGCCTCTTCACCTGGCACGGGCATTGAAGACTGCCGCCACATCACCACTGAAGAGAAAACCGCCCTGTTATCGAAGTCTAAGCAAGCGAATGATACGCACGCGTTGCCTCGGCATATCATAGTCCCCAAATTAATCGATTACCACTATAGTTCGCCTATAAACTCTATGCTACATCATTCAGCCGGAATTAGTTCATGCACAATTCGATCAATAAGTTCTCAAACGGCGCCTTCAACAACTTCCTCGTCTTCTCCATCCTCGGGCCACGCTCCCCGGTTCCAACGAACAACCTCGGGGACAAGTCTTCTCCGCGTTCGCCGTCGTCCTTTTGACTAGCCATCTGCACGCTATCGGTTGTCCCGTATCGTACTGGCCCGTTCATCTCGGCAGGTGTGACACCTGTCGACGCAATCATATCCTCCCATGTCGCGAGGTACAAACCAGGCCCAACATCAGGCTTAGTCGGAGAGGACGGATCGAGCAGTTGAGATGTACGTTTGCTCGACTTGGACGCCAACACTCCCAACCACGACGCGTATTCGTCGATCTCAGCAAGCACGGCTGTTCGATCCGTTTCGGAGAGGGCTCCGAAGAGTCTCGAAATCTCGGGTGTAAGTGCGCCTGCGCTGTCGACCTCGTTCAAGCCAGTGTCGGCAGCCGGAGGTGCATATGCGCCAGCTGGGCGGGCATAAACGCGCATACAGTCCTTGTACCAGGCGAGGTATGCCTCCTTGATCTCGGGCGCCCCCTTTGCGAGTGCGTGCAAAAACTTGTGCAAGTTCTTTTGATGCTCCTCGCAGAGTTTAAGGTACTGGTCAGGCCCGGCAGTGTGGTCCTCGGCGACAGCAATGATCGCATCGAGGAACGACTGAATATCAGATATGGCACCAGCAAAGTCTGTCGCGCTGTGCACGCCTCGGATGATAGGGTCAAAAGCCTTGCCGACTGCGCGAACCAGGGCGGCGAGATGATCGTCGTCCGTACCATCGTTGTCGCAGAGAACGGAGACAAGCCGAACTCGATCGCGGGCGGCCAGAGAAAGAGAAAGTCGATTTAACAGATTGGTGTGTACTGCCTCGGATTTAGGCAAGGGGACCTTGGCAAGAGATAAAATGACTGTAATGATGGAACGAGCCTGGATAGCTGATTTTATATATGCCGTCAGCCTTCTGGTTTTTGTTGCGGTAGAATTGGACA
The DNA here is from genome assembly GCA_019677355.1 of Ceratobasidium sp. 370. Classification (NCBI taxonomy): domain Eukaryota; kingdom Fungi; phylum Basidiomycota; class Agaricomycetes; order Cantharellales; family Ceratobasidiaceae; genus Ceratobasidium; species Ceratobasidium sp. 370. The sequence continues at coordinate 1,676 of WSLN01000194.1, forward strand.
TACTACTCTGTTCGCGTATAGCAAGCTTTTCGCCTCGAGTGGCATTCTGAACATAGTTCTCGATCGCGGCAATTTGCTCAGGGGTCCCAGCGCTGTCACTCGCGTCCATCTCTTGGATACGTTTCAGGATTCTCGTCTCGTCTCCACCAAGAATCGAAGAAATAATTCTAAAAAAAGCGTCAGACACTTGAGCACTACTTGGCGCTAGGATACGTACGTCTGGAGGAGGTTTTGGCCTCGTTTACCATTGAACCAACCCCGCATGCTCGGTGCATGTTGCAAAAATATTCGTAGTACCGCACTGAGAAGTGTGGCGGCGTTGCTGATTCGCAAGGTTTGTCGGATGAGTCCATATGGCAACAGCGTATGAACCCGCTTGATGAGCGTTACGAGAGTAGGTCCAGCAGGGTTCACGGCGAAAAGGTAATGCATGAACGATGCGCACCTACACCGGAGCGCCGCTGTTCGTTAACACTGGGCGTTTGTCGGCATACGAGGTACTCACGTCATAGTGGCAAACCGATGGGCAGCCTGCAATGACGACGGCAACTCCGTCAAATCGTCCGTTTTGACGACCCATTCGACAAGCTCCTCCATCTGTGTCCCATACGCAAACCCATAGATGAGTTCGTCCCACGCGAGAAGCACGTCCTCAGGGTTGTTGGGATCCCAGTCGGTCTTGGCCGTTCTTTGATGACGATCTCGGCCAGGAACACCACCCAGCGCACCCCGTATCGCGTACTCTGCAACGACAACTACCGCAAAGCCCAAAATCTTGCGCTTGCTGATGGCACCCTTATCAAAGCTGTCGCTCAAGTCCTGTGCAGCAAGGCCTTCAAGGATCGCTTGCGCATCTTGAGACCATACAGTCAGAGGCACATCTTGGAACCCGGGAAGAGTGAGGGCCAGTCGTCTGAGTAGGTAGTTTAGTATGGGCAGAGGGGGGACGTCGGATACTTTAGGTCCCAGTCTTGGGTCGAAGGGCGGTCCAGAGTTGGATACACGGCCGGGGACCTTGAGAGACTGTAGCTCTGCCAGCGTTTGGGTATGGGTGAGAAAGTTGAACAAGGCATGGGCCTGAGCCGGACTGAGAGCGCCAGAAGGAGATATCGTCATGGGAGGTTGTGGTAAGGTGTGAGTGGACTACCCATGGCCTCTTCAAGTACTGCGGAGCTTGTCATTGGGCGCGAATCGTGCCGTGTTGCAGTGTTTGTGACCGGGTCGTTGGGGCCCGCATTCGAAAATACACAGCCTGATGTGAGGCATGGTCGGAGTGACGAAACGGCCTTGCGTCATGCTTGATCTCTCCAAGCCTAAACACGTGAGCGCCATATGATTATGAATGTATTTAAAAAAGCTCAATCACGTGAGATTACAAAGAAGTCGTGTGATTGAGTTCCCAATGAATCACTTGGATGGCCATGTAGCTAACAACATGGACAGATAACCCAGTACATCGAGCTAGTAGACACCGGGAATGAACTTCCATGGCACGAGTTCACAATATCTTTCCCAGTCCCTCCCGTATTTTCGTGCGCAGCGCTCAAAGTCTCGGCCACAGCGGTGCACGAGCACGATAAAGAAAAACACTGGATAAAAATAGGGAATAGGCGAGGCGAAACCAGTGCTCAAACTCCAGGTGAGAGCCTGGATCCAGTCGGCCATGTAGTTCTACAGCCATGTACGTGAATACGGAGTTTGCAACGAGCTGAAATGCCATACCGGTTTGCGCGCATATCCCCACCATCCGGAGATCAAAAGCTTATTCCCGTGAGCAGTTTCAACGTATTTCGGGTCCTCGATAGTACCATACGGGAGTTGAGGGAAAGTCCAACGGGGGGTATAAGTTCCTTGCATTTGCATTTTGAAGCGGGACTTTTGAGACATTGACGTGTCAAAGCTGCGTGAAAATCTATCAGCCCCGCCATGACAATAGCACAGCATCGCAACTCACACGTAGTATGCCGCGAGCAACGTTGAGAATAGCAAGACGTAAACCGGTGTCGAAAACCGGTAGCTTTCTGGGTCTTGAGAAGCCATGTACACCACAGGGTAGCAGTAGGTCTGAAATCTTGATTAGCATATACTGAGGCAAGGACCGTCATAACTCACAAATGGTACACCTAGGGGGAAGACGCTCCATCAATCATATCTTCCCACCGAGATTTAGATTTAAACTTACCTGCAAAATTCCAGAAGATGATCATAAATCCCCACCTATATTCTCGTTAGCTGCGGTCAGAAGGCGGGAGCAATTGCGCCTTCTTACTTCTCATAGAACATATCCCACGTTTGCGGAATGCACTCTTCTCCCTTTGCGCAGGCATTGATGTACAACCCTGTTGCAAGAATCATAAAGGCCATGTTCTATACGGAAGCTGATAAGTAATTGAAAGGATATTTGTCGGGGATATACCTACCGGCGTGACATAGCCGTAAGTCTCGTATTGCTTGCATCCACCCGAGACAGCGATCATGAACAGTAGCACCCAAGGAATCCGGACCTCGGCCCACATTTTCAAGTCAACGCTCCCCAAGCGTGGGTTAAGACATGCGCCCCTGTTTGTTCCGAAAGTCAGCTGAAATATTCACCGAAATAAAACATTCGAACCCACATCCAGAAATCATACGCAAAGTTACCTGACATGCGCATTTGCTTGCCCATGAGTACGGTGACAAAATACGTGACGAACGATACGAGAAACCCGTAGATGATCGCGACCGTCATGAGTTCTCCAAAGTGGTCGATAATTGCGGTAAGTCGGAAGATATGAGTGACGTGCAAGACGGCGCTGACGATAATGGTCGCGTAGAACGATGCGAGAGCGTTGCAGTGGTAGGTCAAAGTCTTGTAGCCGAGGGATGGTACGGGGAGACCCTCTTGTTTGTATCCGGGCATGACGAAAGCGAGTGCAAGCTCGAAGACCATCAAACCGGTGTACATACACCATGCCGTCAACGAGGGAGATGCGTACTAAACAGACTGGAATGTTAATCCCTGGCTTAAATAAACAAGACAGTTCTCACTCACCTCGCGAACGTGAACCCACATCCGGCCGACGAATGGGCCAACGTCGCTCAAGGAATCTGGATGGACCAACGCACCGTCGTAGAATCGAAGGCAGATCCAAAAGTAGTACATCAAAACGGGAAAGAAGACCATCATAGCAATTACGCCAATAGGTCCGCCAAACTCGTAGCTAGACTCGGTTATATCAATATCAGCCTTCACCAAGATAATAAGTCAACCCACTGCTCATGCACATCTAGTCGAGCATCAGACTTTTGCCCTTCAGACGTTGGGTGTTGTTGTTGCTTCAGCGGGGTTCGCTCTGTCGGCGAGTCCGAGCGAGCCATCACGGTTAATGAGAGTAGTTGGACAACTGATTTTTGGTGCACTTCACTCCCGAATCGGGCTCTGTTTTATGCAGTCGAAGCGCGTGCCGCGCTCAGAGGTTCAAACATGGACAAAGTTAAGCGCGTCTCGCGCATTACATAAGCTAGCGGGTGGCTTAGCGCCGTGGCGGAGTATGTTCGGCTTTGCGTGTACATGTTTTCAGCTTACATTATGGTGTCCATGCCTTATGGGGTATTCTACGGCCTTACAGACATGTAATTACTGGTTCGAGACAGTTTCAGCCTGGTATCCAGTTGCGTCTAGCTTTACCGGAGATAACTAGCTTGCAGAGTGTACACCAAAAACATTTGAGAATCAAAGTTACCTCGAGATCGACGACCAGCTCCACACTGTAATGACGATCTTATCTTATCTAGACCAATCTGCTATCAAACTTTCCCGCGGATCGCTCCGCCTAATAAATTACTCCAAACCTCATCCATCGCTATTCCCACCTGTCCTCGCACATAGACTTATTCACGGGATACTGGACGAGGATCACTCAAAACACGTAGATGTCTGCCGACCCATTCTTCAAGCCCATCGGTGCTCTTGCACAAAAGACCGATGACCTGCCTGATGAGCCACAGAAGACAGACGAGGACGAAGAACGACCGCTTCAGGAAATCGAGAGTCTATGCATGACATGTGGGGAGCAGGTTCGTCCCAATTTGGTACCGCCCTTGTCGCTGGAAACTAATTTAGCCCATATATGTATGATAGGGCATAACCCGCATGATGTTGACCCACATCCCGTACTTTAAAGAAGTCATCGTCATGTCCTTCAGGTGTGAACATTGCGGGAACGAGAACAACGAGATCCAATCGGCGGGCGCTATCCGGGGTAAGCAGCGCCTTGCGCTTTCAGCCATGAATAACCTCCCTAACCCTACATGACCCAGAGCAAGGCACGCTCTACACTACGAAAATCCTCGCACGCTCCGACCTTGATCGTCAGCTTGTCAAATCTGCCAGTTGCACGCTCGTCATTCCCGAGCTGGAGCTCACCATTCCGGCTTCGCGGGGCCAACTGACAACGGTCGAGGGTATCGTGCGAGACACAGTTCGGGATCTGGAGCTAGATCAGCCGTTGCGCAAGATACAGGATCCCGAGACGTATGAGAAGATTGGGGTACTCGTGGGGAAGCTGAAGGATATATTAGGAGACGACGAGGATGGGGACGAGGAAGAGGACAGCGTTGGACCGGTTGAGAAGAAGGCTGCGGCCAAGGCAGACAAGTCAATGCCTGCGTTTACGGTCCAGCTCGACGACCCGGCCGGGAACTCGTGGATCGAGTTTATCGGCTCGATGGACGACCCCAAGTGGCATATGCGCCTGTACGACCGTACACCCGAGCAAAACGCGCTGCTTGGGATTGGAGGAGACGCCCGGGCCCCCGAGGCCAAGCACATTACGAACCCGAAAGAGGTGATCGAGGGCGGGAAACGGGGGACCGCAGACGATGACGATATTGCGCCGAATGAAGAGATCTATGTGTTCCCGGGGACGTGCTCGAGCTGCAAGGCGCCGCTCGACACGATGATGAAGCGTGTTATCATTCCATACTTCAAGGTACGCGTACATACACACCCAACACTACTTTCAACCTCACACTGGACTTTAGGACATATTCATCATGTCGACCAACTGCGCTGCCTGTGGCTACCGCGACAACGAAATCAAATCAGGCGGGGCGATCAGCGAACACGGCAAGCGCATCACGCTCCAAGTGCAAGACGTTGAAGACCTCTCACGCGACATACTCAAGTCGGAAACGTGCGGCCTCGAGATCCCTGAGATTGAGCTGCACCTCCAGCCGGGCACGCTCGGCGGGCGGTTCACGACGCTCGAGGGGTTGTTGACGCAAGTCCACGAAGAACTCGGAGAAAAGGTGTTTGTGCATGGAGATGCGAGTGCGACAAGTGAAGACCGGACAGCGTTTGAAACGTTTTTGGCGAATCTGAAAGAGGTGTGTTTGATTGAGCTTGGGAAAAACGGCGGGCTGAGACGGTTGGGGGGGGCGATAGGTTATGCAGGCTAAAAGGCCGTTTACGGTTATCCTGGACGACCCGCTCGCAAACTCGTACCTGCAAAACTTATTTGCGCCCGACCCGGATCCGGCAATGACAGTTGAGACGTATGAACGAACATGGGAGCAAAACGAGGAGCTTGGGCTGAATGATATGAAGGTTGAGGGGTACAACGAGGATAGCGGGGGAGAAGAGGTGCCCGAACCTGGGAGGGAAGGCGTGTCCCGAGAAACCGTGACTGAAAGTTTGAAAGAGGGGTTCAAGGGGGCGTACGAAGAGGTCAAGACTGGGAGCACAGGAATAGCATAGAGCCCCCAACGATGGGTTGTAGATAGTACTGAAACGAGTAGCACAAGTCAGAGCAGCTTTGCGGGGTCGCGAAGCATGAAGCCAGTTGGGCGGTGTTGGCGCACAACCCGGCCGTGGGTTTGTCATGCGCCTGGTGGGGGATATATGCACCCCTTACTCAATGATTGGGTCACAATACAATGGCGCGGTTGAGCTAAGGACTAGGTAATTGAGCTGGATGGCCGAATTTCATCGCTTGTGTCGAGCCTAGGTGCCCGAGCTGAGCAGACTGGGGATCAGAAAGCGTGTCACAACCCGTAGTCCCCGATCATGAGATAGAATAGCGACACTATGCTTGATATATTGAACATCCAGACAAGTGTTGCGCATAGAGGCTACTATTAGACGTGCATGGCTCTGGGGAAAGGCGGGGGCAGAAATCTAGAAAAAGACTACGTAGACGCGGGGGACTGACGTCGACACTAGCTCAAGGACCCGGGGTGCCCGAACCACCTGGTCGGCCTTGGCTCGAGGTTTCGGAGGCGAGAGCCGGATATTGGGTTTTGGCGCGGTATCACATCGATCGTAAAGGGCTGATCGAGCGTATATGCACCAGCGGATGTTTCCAGCGGACCATTGGCAGGAAACTAGATCGGGCACCTCGAGAGTGACTACCCTGGGATGAACGAGATATGCGAGTTTATGCGTCGTGATGCTGGAAGCGTCGCGGAAAAGGTCGGCGTGGGGCGGGCGTGGCGTATTCGGTGCCCTTGGGGCTCGCACAGCACTCTGAGAACGCACACGAGTAGTAAAAGAATTTTTTCTGGTTTGGTCGCGTGTTGCGACACGAGCGCGAGTAGGGCGGTTCCTTCGTTCGATGTAGAACACTGACGCGGAACAAGCGTGGCAAAGCGCCTGATTTGGCAAGAGACTGCAGATCAGCTCGTAATCAGTACACGAAAAATGGCATTATCGGCCAGGTCAGGCATGGCGAGCGCGCCTTCGAGAATGGGGACAACGATCAGAACACTTGTGCATAGATCGCCTCGATGTCCAAACAATATTTGGCAAATGTTCATTTACGTAGGCGTAGCCTCCCATGTGAAACGCAGGGCTTTCCATTAAAATTCTGCGACAAATGTATTTTCGGAGGCGAGCTAGTCGACTAGTGTGGTGGGGGAAAACTTTTGTGGCTGCAAGTGAAAGGCGCGCAGTGGGGCCGGGGTCGGGGCGGGATGATTGGAGCACCGGCTCGAACCCGGCCGAGGCTGTGCACTGCCAGGCACGGGAAATCATCCGGATTTTGTCGAGGCGCACAAGGGAGCCCGCACTCTGGAGCCTGCGCCGACCGTCGGCTACAAAAGTTGGATAGCGAGCTACTGTCCGACCAACCATCCGGTCCACTTGGTCGTACGCCCTCGTCTGCTCTCCTGTACACCCCGCCTCCACCTCGCCACATCCGTTTGGCGCTCGTCGCTCGCACCACTCTACCTTGCATCTACACCGTCGACTGTCTCTGTGGTGAGCTCATTCAACGTGTGGGAGTGCTTAGCTAACTCGAGTCGCCAGGTCGCAGCGCGTGGTCCAGTCGCACCAGTGCAGCTCGACACTTGCTCTCCAACTACGATCGCCTTGTAGGCCCGAGCACGTCTGCGTCTCTGGTCACATACACGCCCGCCGCTACAGCTTAGGCGCGTCAGCACGTACTTGCCAACCGCTCGGGTTCCCGCTGCTGTACGTCCCTTGTACTTAATCCCGAGCTCGCATCTGACACCCTCTCCTGCTCGCCATCGCTATTCACGCTCGAATCCTCTACCACTCACAACGTGCCGGCGCTACCCCATCTCTGGGAACTCAAGGCAGCCTGCCACCTACCTCGTTCGTAACCGACCCACCGCCTTCGATCCGTGCGACGCTCTTGCCTCAGCCTAAGTCCTCGCCCACTATCGGTCCGAGCCATGTCGCGAATGCCCCACCATCAGCACTCGCGCTCCTTTCCCCACAACCATACTCATTTTAGACCGCCTCAGCCCGGCTCCTCCAACCCGCTCGCCCCTCCCACTCTGAATATATTTGCGCCTCGCTCCCCTGGGCCCACTCTCGCCATCCCCACCGACACACCACCAGCATCGGCGCTCTCACCACACAGTCCTCTCTCGCCCCCGAGCCCTGCTCCCCAGCTGCGCGGCCGTGTCTCGAACCTCTCGCTCGACATCACTAGTCTCAACGTCACCAGTGGTCCAAACTCCGCCAGTGTTAGCTCAGCACAAGCTTCTCCACTCATGAGCGCTTCTACCCTCGTCTTTACCGGCGGAGTCAACAACAACGCCATGCTTCATCCCAATTATCTCAATGCCCCGGCCCAGAGCCAGAGTCAAACCCAGAGCCCGGTCCAGACGTCGGCTATGTTCTCATTTGACGTCCCCGCGGTCGCTCAGCCTTCGTCCTCGGGGCATAGTAGGAAACGGAGCGTCTCCGGAGAGCCACGGAACGAGAGCCCTACTCGGCCCCTGGCAGGGACCGGGGCAGAGCAATACGATTTCTTCGCCGGGTTCTTGGACAACTCGTATGGCGTGCCCGCCTCCAACGGTGTTAGTCCAGGTGCCACTGGGAGTGGAGGTAGTCCAACTTCCACGTCCGACCCTGACCCGGACGCAGACATGGACGGCGACCTCAAGGATATCGACATGGGCAATGGTGTCTTTGGTGGGCCGAGCCCGGGCTCGTCTAATGCAAAGCCAAGCAACAATAATTTCGTGACAAAGCTCTTCCAGTGCGTTGCGTCGTTAGGGTCGTAGCCGAGCGAGCTAATGACGTGCCTTGCAGGATGATCAATGACCCCAAATCGGCCAACTTTATCGCGTGGAACGAGCATGGCACAAGGTCGGTGCTCTTAATCCGTCTCTAGGTGCTCTCTGACGCAGGCATGTAGCTTTATTGTGCAGAGTGTCGGCGAATTTAGTCGGAGTATCTTGGGTTCTCATTTTAAGCACAGTAATGTACGTCGATCTCACCTCTCCACCTCCGGCCCTCTAACCCCCGGTGCCTGTCTAGTTCTCGAGCTTTGTTCGGCAACTAAACATGTATGGGTTCCATAAAGTCAACAAGGTGGGTCGGTATCTCCTCAGCTGGGCTCGAATATTAATGTTAGAGTAGACGCCACGCTCCCAGCGCACCTCTCAGGACAACCAGACCTGGGAGTTCTCTCATCCCAAGTTCCTGAAAGGCAGGGTCGACCTACTGGACCAGATCAAACGCAAAGCCCTGGACAATGAACCTCCCGGTCGTAGCTCACGAGTCGAGCTCCCGGCCGAGGTCGCTGCACAGCTTAGGCGAATGGTGGCAGAACACCAGAGCTTGAAGCACGCGCTGGCAGAGGAGCGAGCAAGGGTTGAGGGGTTGACGGATGTGGTCAAAATGCTGTATGACATTGTCGCAGCTACGCATCCTGGCCAGAGTCAGTTTTTCACGTTTCTTCGTCGCTTAGCCACGCTGATTGCATGCCTTGTAGTGCCCGGCCAGTTCCCAAATGACCTACTCGACCCAAGCGAGAACCCGCCTATCTACATCACGTCGCCGCCCGACTCTCCTTTGCCGCCTCCGTTTCAGTTACCGAACGGCACGTTCTCCTACTCACCCACATCCTCCCCCACCTCACCCGAATTCCCGCAACCTATAGATGGGCGCACGAACATAAAACGCATGCGCGTCGACGACCCTAGTTTCACGACCGCTGCGCTGAGCCTTGATCAACACCACGCGCTGAATCACCCCCATACGCATCCGCAGCACTCGCAGACGCATCCGACGCTCCCGGGTACGCAGCAGGCACCACAGGGTGAAGGTTCGCGTCGGCTGTTGAGGGCACGGAGTGACTCGGCGCCGCATGGCCTTGGCTTGGGCCAGTATTTGACGGGGACGATTCCGCAGCAGGGCGGCCGGCCACGGAGCGGGTCGAGCTTGGGCGCGTTTGTCGGGCAGCCGGGTCAAAACCAGGGTGTCAAGGACGAATACGGCCTTACGATGGGATTGGGACTAGACATGTGAATATTGGGTTGTGGATCTGGAACTCGGAGTTGTTCAGGTAATTTTGACTGAAGCTATTTTTGTTTCTCTCGCTTTCGCTGGTCTTTCTCTCCTGTATCCCTGCCCGGATGTCGTTGCTCACCCTCACAGTCGTTCCAATTGTGCATGTTGCCTCTGCATACCACCTGTCTCTCTGTTGTCGTGTGTGTATTGGGGCTCTCATCGTCTCTTGTGGCCCGCCTTGGTAATTCTAGACCCGGTTTTGCTTCTTTCGCGGTGGTCTTGGGCCGAGGCCGTTGTTTGTGCTGTCGCACCTTACATATCGCTTTACTCGATTTCATTTCGCTTCTGTCATTTTACTCGTGTATCTAGGGCTGTAGTATACTTGGGCCGAATCCATGCATCTCGTACAGGATCCAGTGAGCTATCGTCTCGGGGTGGTGCGGAAATTTTTCAAGTGTGGGGTTAAACTGGTGTGCAGTGAGCGAACTGACAAGCCGCGGATAGCGAGGCGAGAGTCGATGACCTAATCGGGAAAGGGACCTGAGGCGGTGCACAGTGCCCCCACCGACGTAGTTTCTGCGCAGACGAAACATATATCCAGCACGCTGAGCATAATCTGAGCTGCTTGTGCCAAACTAGATATACCGACCTGCTACGAGCCTGATGGATGCACCTGGCGACGCGGATGCGAAGTCTGATGCCCATGCGGCTATCGCTGCTACTGTCGTCTCACCGCCTGATGCATCCAAGCCTGTTGTCGAGGAGTTGTCTGAGCCGAGGATCGGTGATAAGCTAGCTTCGACATCTGTGTCTGATTCTGGTCCTGGTCCTGGTCCTACGGCTGCTGCAGAGCTACCCCGCCTGGCGGTTGTGACGGATATCCAAATACCACAGAATTTTGATTTCCCGACATCGCCCCCGCCAGTTTCGTCTGCAGTAAAGCCTCGATACAATGCTGCCGTGCTCGACGAGTTTGACCCGCTTGCAAGCGCCAAGCCCGCGTCGCCCGTTGCGCCCAAACCGCAAACCCCGAGGAGCAAAACTCCAACCACACAAGACCAGCCTCGGCCCGCTACGCCCACATCCGCACCTGCCACGGTCGCGACGTTTCCATCGATCACGAGCATCGCGCGGTCATTTATCTCGCGGCCATCGTCGCCCGCTTCAGCCACCCGGCCCGACTCGCCCAAAAAGAGCGCGAGCGCGTTGCCGCCCCAGTCTCCAGCCACGCGGACGAAACCGATACACGGTTCAACGCTTTCGACTTCTTCGACCGCTCCCGTGAACCCCGCGCCTGCTGACCCGGAGCAGTTTGATTTCCCAAGGTTTTTGGAGCAGCTCAAGTCGCGTCCGGCGGACCCGGTGGCTAGGTACCTTCGTAGGTGAGTTAGTGTGTAGTTTTGGTTGGGTGGGGGTCGAACGCAGATGTACTAGTTTTTTGCATAATTTTGGGAAGAAGACATTTACGGTCAACGATCAGATCAAGCTCGTCCATGATTTTCTTGTGGTATGTTTTTGTCTTGGCGTATGTGGACGGTGATTGATGTTCAAGTAGTTTATTTCCGATCGCATGCGAGAATGCGATATTTGGAAGAGGAACTCGGAGGTGGAGTTTGATAACGCGGTCGAGGGGATGGAAAAGTTGGTTATGAACAGGTTGTACGAATTGTGAGTATGGTCCAACATGCCAACCCGCGACTTTTTATCGACTCTTTTGTAGCACGTTTTCCCCCCAGATCGCACGAAGCGGCAAACTAGTCACTACTGACGACCTGGAACGTGACCGAGTGTTGAAGCAACGTATCGCGCTGTTTGGGTGGATCAAGCCGGAGCATCTTGATATTCCGATGAAGCTGCCCGAGGGCGAAGATTCAGCGAATGAGAAGGAGGCGGAGAACCTTTCTCCCGAGAGTGCTGAAAAGCCAGCCGACAGCGAGATTAGCATGGGATTTTTGTTGTTTGCTCAACAAGGTACGTTATCCCCCCCACTAGTTTGCTTGTTCTGACCGGTAAACTAGAAATGAACAAGATCGACCACTACAAGGCTCCGAGGGACAAGTTAATATGCATACTTAATTCGTGCAAAGTCATTTTTGGTATATAAACATTTATCATGAAGCTGCGCCGGCATTTATTGTATCCTAGGTCTTATTCGGCATCTACAGGGGGACGGGGGAGCTGATAGCTTCATTCCATTGCTTATCTTTGTTCTGATACGCGCAAATCCTGAACATCTCTTGTCCAACATTGAGTAGGTCGACATGTTGGTTGTACTTGGAAATTCTAATACTTCTCGATAGGTATATTAACCGGTTCCGAAGAGCAAGCAAACTGCAGAGCGAGGCTGGATATTACTTGTCGAGCTTGGTAGGTATTCCCGTATACGTCGCATTTACTCTCTTTAATCATGGCCCATAGATGGGTGCCGTATCGTTCATCGAGACAATGGATCACACTTCCCTTTCAAACATCACAAAACAAGAGTTTGAAACGTGCGCACCTTGACTTCCAGTTGACTGCATCTTGGCTCACTCGTTCTTGTGTTCAGCAATGTCGAACGTGCAATCATTGCCCTACCTCCTTCACCAGACCCGTCTCCTCCAGCCGGGGCAATCCCGATTGTCTCCTCACGGTCCACTGGCTCAGATTTATCTCAGTTTGCGTCGGCCTCGAATTCGTCCTCTGCAGGCGAAGAGTCTGCACGAACCCTACAACTTCCTCAAGTCGCGGCAATCGCCGAAGACACACGGAAATTCTTGGAACGGACAGGAGAGTCACTGTCGAAACCTCTAAACGCGATCGGCCGTATCTTTGGCGAGATCCTGGACGACGAGCCTCAAAGTCCAAGTCGAGGATACCCAGGAGCGTCCAGCCAATCGTACCGCATACGAAACAGCCAACCTGGGACGCCGCGCGAACAACCAGGCCTCCTCCCGCCTCTTCAGTTCCCCAACTTGGGCCTCAGCTCCTCGTTCCCAAATACACCCAACTCTGGTCTTACTCCGCCGCGACCTGGGAGTCCACTTGACTTTTCGGCAATGCAGGCTGAAATTGACAGGGCACATGCGGCGGCGGCGGATGCGGCACGGAATACTCTGCTGCAGATATTCCCGGCGGTAGATAGAGAGGTGGCGGATATGGTTTTAGAAGCGAACAACGGGGACCTAGGGTTGAGTATCGATAAGTTGTTGGAGATGAATATAACAGACGGTTGAGGGAGATGTGTTGAATGCTTGTGAGCATGCTTTGCGATCGGCTTTTGTGGTGTTGGACTAACCTAACTAGTGAATTTGTAGATACAGACATAATACCTGTAATGTTAATGAATATCCTGAATACTCGATTTGCACGTTCATCTGGATTTATCGACGATTCAGACATTTAGTGAATTCATCTACATTTTCTAGCACCCGGCCTAACGGCGCGAACCACGTTGTTTTTACCGCAACAGAAAGCTTGACTCACCAGCAATGACAGTCCAGGATCGCACTGGAAATGCTAACAGCACGATCGGCGCCAGTGAGTGCACGACACGTTCTCGTCATTTCGCGCGCTCACCACGTTTCTCATAAATTATGAGAAGATCTTCAATGTCCAAGCAACCAATTGCGTAGTCGAGATACCCACGAGCATTCTCCCGGCTCGTAGAACCAGCCCAACGCTATCTTCTACCCCAGATCATCAAGATGGAGAGCCTTACTCAACTCCCACAGGGACGCACCCCATGGGACAACAGTCTAGACGTCGACCGGGGAACGCGTTATCCGACCTCGCTGAGAAGCGCGTTAATTTAGAGAATCGGCTTCGGATGTGTGCGGCACTCGGCCAACCGTCCGGACGTTTGCAAATTGTGGATGTATGCACATTCAAACGAGGTTTGCGTAATACTGTACAATCTTGGACGGGTGCGCTTAAAAGAGGGGGGGTGCTTGGTGAGTGTTCATCGGTGCCGTTGTGTTGATCTCTCTTCCCTTTGGGCTCTGGGCTCGTATTATTCAAGCTCGGCAGTTTCCCTGCTCTCTGGGCTGGGTTTCCCAGGTTCATGCCGCCCCGGCTTCGCTGCTTCGGGTTGGGACAATTAGCCTTACCATAGCTCAGATCCCATCTCACCTGCCTTGCACGCACATACGATCGAAACCAAGATGCTTTGATGTCACTTATGAGCATCTATTGCAGATTTTTCGCTCGCTTTCCGTTATTGCTCCCGCAGGCAAGACAGCAACCTGAACGTGCGGTGGGTTCAATTTCAGACATTTCTCAGTTCGGGTATTAACAATTATTGACCCAATTAGTGCCTTAAGACGCTCTACCTGGTATGCGCCAGGTGGAGACGGCGTAGTTACGCCGTATTGACATGTTGGGTATTGTCCAATGTCGGACTCGGTGGGTATCGCTAATCAAGGGACTGATTCTAGCAGGTTATATGCACGCGACATTATCTACGGGGATTGTGCGGGTTAACCTGCCACGAGCATCCTAGTTTTGATAGACGGAGGCTTTACGCGCGATTCGCCCCTGTGTCGAATCCCGATGACTGTTCAGGCCCTGGGAGGATACCGCTAAATGCGCAATCTTCGGGGTGTATTGACCACTTCGGCAACTGGACGGGTCATATGTGATCTTCACGGAGTTGAGGTCCTTCCCTCCCGTTGCCCGACGCGGTGTCCAGATACCTAGTACAAAGGTCAAGGTTGTGAACCGCGGCCAACTCTGACTTTCCCGTGCCTTGAAGATATTGCACCTATTCCTCCCGAGCGCTCCCTCGGACCCACCCCTCGAGAGGAAGGCACATATCAACCCCTGGCATGTGCGCTTCATGTGCAGGTCAATATCACACTGATACTAGTCGCACGGCAGGAGACGAGACTAGTATATTGACTAGCAACGCGAGTAATCATAATATGATTACACGCAGCGTCGTATCCATGGGCTACACGACAGAGGGGCCGTATGAATGTACCTGCATTGGACCGTTACGAGGTTTCGTTTCTCTCTCACCAGGCACTCCTAGTGGTTGTCCTTTTCCATTTCCACATCGGGCTTTGTGGGAACACTAAATGACAAATTCTAATTAAACACTACTGAAAGCACCAAACACGGCTAGCGAGCAATTTACACTCGAGGACAACACATCAAAGCAAACCAAAGCAAACGTCCATACTGGTACGACACCTAGCGACAATGTACGTGTCAAGGGCGGTGACCAGCCATTAGAGACTCGTGTAATGTTGATATGTGAGAAACGTCAACTGTCAACAGTCGAGGAAAATACTACCACACTTGGATACCAACAACCATTCGAAATTACCGCGAAGGAACCTGCAGTGAATTAGATGGGTACGCCTTTTCGGCCAGATCAGCCTGTTGCGCCGACCGCCTCTTGTAAGCCCAGCCAGCTACTGCCCCGGTTACAGCTCCAGTTACCCTGGGAAAGTTTCAGGATCCATTCCGCCTCAGATGGCTCTGCAGACTCACCTATGGGCGCCGATCCCAGCCATCCCCGGACCTGACGCGCCCGATACACCGGACACCGTTGATATGGGTCGGTGTTGGCTCGCCCGCCAATTCCATGAAAAATGGGAGAGTGGGCGAGGCCTCGTTTGACCTTCGAGCACGCCATCCTCGGCAACTATTTTGATGTCGGACTGGTTATCGTCTAGAGATGCTGCGCGCTTGAGACGAAGGAAGCAAAAGGCGAAGAGCACCAGGAGGATAAGCCCCACAATGCCTCCAACTGTGCCACCTATGATTGCGGTGTTGTTGGATTTGAGACCAGTTTGGTTAGAGCCTGCAGCGGCGACTGCGGTGCTCGACGAGGAGGCGGTGCTGCCAGTCGATGTGCTATTGGAAAGTCAGTATTGGGTGGGATGGCCTCGAGTCGGCGCGTACCCTTCCGCCCAGGTCGAGGCTACGAGGTAGTCGAAACGCAACATAGATCCGGCTTCTTGGTTGGTCAATGTCAGTGTATGTTCGCCGTCGCCAAGACCGTCCGTATAGTACTAGTACGTAATTAGCAGGGGCCGAATGGTGCACTCCAAAACCTACTAATAAAGCAGGCTGGCGGAAAGTGAAGGTTGTTCCAACCAGCGACGTAGCGGGCTGTTGATCTACTTGCGCGTCGAAGTTGCCCGAGGAGCTATCGGTGGACCCAAAAACATACACAGCATTTCCTGGCGTGGGCGTCAGCAACATATTTGGTGAGAGAGAAGATGCTCACCTGTGAAGCGAACCGCGACAGATGAGCCAAGAGTAGAAGTCGCACTGAGACGCCGCAGTGAATAAACTGAGCATGAAACAGGCGTGTTAACCTACTGAACGGTGTCCTGGTGATAAGAACCAACAGTGAGAGTTGGATCGGTATTTGTCCAGGAGGCTGCTGGAGAATACGACACAAGACCCGTGCTATCAGCATCATCTATCTGGGTTGAGTTGGTAATCGAGGTGCTGCAAGAATATCAAGTCTCGTCGTTATGCAGGTAGGGACACCTGAGAAAATACTTACAGTCCTGCTTTCCCAGTAGTCCATTTGATCAGGTCAATGTCCAAAAACTTGCCGAGTGGGTCTGAATTGGTAATAGTGACCTGCCAAGCGATCATTAGCGAAACCGGTTAACCATGCCCGGCTTTACTTACAGTGTGCTCGCCCCAGCTAAGGCCAGTAGCTTTCGCAAGGAGTTGCATATTCTGTATCGTGGTGCTCGTCCCACTGAATTGACCGAGGGATGCGCCATCAATATCGACGTCAAAAGTACCCTGTCAGAGCAAGTGGCAGTCATAAAAAGCAGAATCAAGGTCGCGATAAGACTAACGTGGCTCGGACGTTTTGAACTTTTACAGCACTATGAGTGCTTGATCCAGAGTGGGTGGATAGTAGTACATACCCATAGAGGTATACTGCGCTTCCTGTAAACCTGAATGTAGCACTTGCACCCACTTCCGAGGTGGAGTGATAGGTGCCAAACTGATACTGGTCGACGATGTCAGAGTTGGTGGAATCATTCCATTCGCCGCTATAAGTTATAAGCGGGCTTCCATCGTCAATAGCAATGTCGTGTGTTGCCATTAGTGTTTAGTTAGACTACGAGACTGTTAGAAATGACGTAAAAATTAAAGGCCAGATCCTCACAAGAAAAGGAGCGAATGTGTACTGAAAACCCCGAAGCAGGCGGCCACCGCAGTTATTCGACTCTGCAAGTCTGGTACCGAGGGATAGAACAAAACCTCTGGTGGTGGTTGCTCTGCATCCTTTGACATGCGGACTGTATTAACCTTGATCCAACACAAATAAGCGCTACCGCCCCACCGCTTGTCCCTGTTGGAAATACGGTGGTATCAAGACTCTTTGTCAAGAAATTTACTGCCGCTCTCATCGCATCAGTGGAACCAAGCTAGACCTCCATGCGCGTTACCGTAGGCGAGTGCGGCGGTTAACCGCCAAGAAGCGGGAATGACCTCCCCTGATGTAAAAAAACTCTGATCAACAACACGCATCCAAGCCGAGCCTCGTCCTCCCGACCCTAACTATTCCCCGCCACTCACATTTCTCGTGGTCTTTTCTGCCTTGTACTTTCTAGTCTTCCTTTTGTGTAACAAAGCCTAAAGTAAGTCGCCACATCAGGTGCTTTTTACTCGCCGCTGAGCGATCTTCCCAGATCACATTAAATACCCTCCCAAAAGTATCAGACATGGGCCGTTTGCACTTCTCGTCTTCCCCCAAGTACATCGTAAAACAGGAGCCAGTTTGCGAGGACCAGGTCTTTGCGACATGGGCTGGTATGTCCGCTCGGGCACATCAAGATGTGCTTGCACCCCGCTAGAGGCTCACTGCCGCACAGATCAGGCGTTTGATCCAGAGTCCGAGGTGTTGAGCGGGCACGTCATGGTCTACGAGGCCTTTTTGGACAAGGACGCCGGCCCTCCCCTCCGCGATGACGGCGATGCCTCCGAAGTCAACTCGGAGTCGTCGTCTTCGGCCGCCACCGAAGACCTCGAGGAGTACCCGCCCGCACGCAGCTCAGTTCGCGAGCGACTGGCCTTTCCTTCATCTCCCACATTGTCGACACGCAGCGCCGAACTCACTACGAACGATTTTGATGATTTTGTCCGGGTCGAGGCGCCACCATCTGATTCCATCACTGTTACCCCAGCTGCACACTCCCTCAACGTCGTCCGACCAAGCTCTCCGTTGCGCCAATCCGTCACCAGCACTAGTTTGGACGAGCTCCCTGACCACCCGCCTTCGGACACGCCCGAGGTCGTCCTCCAGCGTGGCGATGAAGAGCGCTTATTCGCCTATTACCAGTCCCACACGGCAGCACCGCCGGAGCGCGAGCGACCGTACTACACGAGCCGCGGAATCCCGCGTGTGGAGCATAGGCCCTGGCCTGTAGTTGCGAGCCGTCGTGTTCCTGGCAACCCTAGGTTCCTTCCCCCTACGACCGCCCGCATTGGCGTCGAAGGTCAGCGCGCTCCGCTCGTTAACACCTTGAACGCGGGTGCCCACCAGCCCCGCCCTCGCTCCGCTTCGTTCTCGGAGGTGATAGCTTCTGGTGCCCGAGCTCCAGAGAGATGGCAAGTTGAAGCACCTATTCAAGTTGTTCCATATAAATAACATGGCTCCTACAGGCATGCAGCTGTCGACGGAACTGTCATCTCGAGCCAAGTTTTAGCCCAACGTTAGGCAATGGATTTGATGTATCATACGCGAGACTGTAGCACCCATTTGTACGCTCTTTTCCCCCCAGCCACGTAACACTGGCATACCCCCGGTCATCGCTTTAGTTACCATCATCACACTCTCCGTTTTCCTTCCTTTTTTTCTATTTGGTTTATGCCCTGTAGTAATGACGCTAGTCGCCACGGTCAGTGGGCAACACTCCGTCTCTTGCGCATGGTAATAGGAGCTTCCATTCGTTCACCCGTGCCGGATTACGTCTGGCTCACTTCGGCAACCCCTAGACTACCCAGCCGATGGTATAGCTTTATTTGGTGTTTGCCCCGCGCGTTCTGCGACAGCTATGACGCATTTTCACCGCGAACCATCAACCTCGTCGCTTCGGCGCCGGATCTATCGCTGTTTTTGTAAGTATAGAGCAAGTTTTCGGACCTACTCGAGCTCACCTAATTTCATTCTATCAGTGTAGTTGATTCTCCGAGCTCTCACAGAAACGACTCTGGTGCTTCGTGCAGCCAGCATCGAGACCACAGTCGATGTCATTGGTTATAAACTGGATTCGCAAATGTGGCTGTCTACTACCGCCTGAAACCACGATACGGGCACCATTTGGCTTCTATCGGTAGCTCCAACCCGATGTTCGCTGGGCTTGGGCTGTCGCCCGACGTCTACGGAGCCATTCCATCAGT
>WSLN01000195.1:0-22782 GCA_019677355.1 Ceratobasidium sp. 370
GTCGGGTTTACAACAGCTTACAAAACGATTACAAATGGGTTACAACGGATTGCAATCTTGTGGCCCTCCGGCCGATGTAGCGGTGAGCACGAGTATGACTATTTTTTTGTTCAATTATCGAAAAACAAACTATCGGTGGGGACTCCGAACCTCTTTAGCCCCCCCCCCCCCGAGGTGATCAACACTCCCTGGCTTCCTTCAGATGTCCGTGCACTGCGGCTCGCAACCCTCGTACCTAAATAGGTCTTAATCTACTACCCCTCAGTTATTTGGTTCGTTGGAGTTCGATAATACCCCCTTAGGTAGGACTCATGGCTCGTAGTACCCTCAGCTCGCCGCATGTCCCTACTATTGCGTGCGCGTCTTTGTGGCTACCTATTTATCCCCACTCGAGTTGCTGCCTTGGAGGGCAGCGAGGGCGTGTCTCAGAATGCTCGGTGTGTTTATGGTTTTTGTGTTTGATTTATCTGCCTACGCTCTGGTGGTTGCGGGCGCCCTTCATGCATAGCCGCACCCAGCTCTCTGGGTTTATTCTTTTTTAAGCTATTTTTTCAACCCGTTACCGACCGCACAACACAAGACGCCTCCCCCCAGGAGCCAAACTGCTTAGGGGCTGTTTGGCTGTTTGATTGGAGTTAAAAAATAAATAGTTCATAAAAGCAGTCGAAGCTAATGGTCTAGGTCATCGTAGAGGGGGTTATTGAAAGCAGTTCTGTGAACCAGATATTAGAATCGACTATCCTGGGGGTGGGCCCATATTAGCGCCAAGACTCCCCACGTGGATTGATTCCGCGGTTGCAACAAGCGCCAGAACGACTGTCTCCAGAAACTACCTTCCCGAAGCCTACACTCGACTCGCTACATTAAACGATATTCTGGTGAGCAAAGGCACCCATGCAGTACTGTGGCAATAATGGTATAATGTCATACAGAAAACGCATGTTGCATTTGTGATTGACGACACCCAAGCCGATTGGACGTTCTGCGCAGCAGAGTACGCGACGTGCGTTTTGACCTTTGTGGCTCGTTGGATTGAAGTTTGCGCCAAATTAAGATAGGGGAAGGTAGCTATAGCTCGTTTATCGCCCAGGTTCCTGCTAAATAGACTCGATTTCTCTCTAAATAGCGTATGGCTCCACCCCGTACCCCTACAAGAGACCGAAGTCCCCAACGAATAGTAACCGAGGTTGCGGCGGTCTCCAACTCTGTACAACCTTCGCCTGTTGGTCCCCGAAGAAGTTCCTCAGGATTGTCGCACCGTAACAGTTGGAACCGGACCGCTCCTGATCCCCTTACTTTCGAGGTCACCCCTGATTTTGGTCGGACAGAGCCAGAAGTTGGACACTTCGACACACGGAGCATCGTGGACGAACCGGAAATAACCTACAATTCAATCTACTCACATCATCCCTCGCGCTCAGTAGGATCGATCGACTCCCAAACGAATTATCCCATTGATATCGACGACTCTACTCGTCTTACAAGTGCTGCGGCTCCACATTGGCGCGGGGAGACAGAGTCCGTAGAACAGGACGATGCGGACCAGAGTGCGGCATGGGGAACGGCTGGCCCGTCAACTCCTCGCCGAACCTCGGCAACATCCCCAATGCGCAGCACCACCCTCAAGGCAGTGTCCAAACATATCCGTCGAGTCAGCTTACGCGTGGTCAACCTGGCTAGTGTTGAGCTGGAAGACAAGCCTGTTCCACGCACGCCGGACCGTGAGAGGGAGGATGTAGCACGCCTCACACCAGACAAGGAGATAGGTGCAACTACCCCGGAACCCGTGGCTACTCCCGAAGATGAGCTAGACCGCACTCACCACATGACACTACGTGGGCGCACGTTGGGCATGTTCGGTCCAGATAGCCGACTACGGCAGGTAATGCGGAGTGTGCTTCTGTGGACGTAAGTGTTTCGGCGTCCGCTAGGGTATATTCTAGTACTGACTGGGCAGGGGCTTGGGTAGCTGGACAGAGCCTATTATTCTTGCACTTATTTTCGCAAATGCGGTATTTCTTACGACGCAGGCTTGGAGGTCGGTGTATGTTTTCGAACGTATAGATGGGTACTTCAAGACATGGGAGGATTACGCATTATTTATATTGTTTTGTGTTTTCACGTGAGTCGTTTTGCCAAGTCTTCGATCCGAGGCTGATTACTTTACTATTTGACCCAGCGTTGAAATGATTGCGCGAATAATTGTCTCTGGCTTCTTGTTGGACCCGGAAATCAAGCCCTCCAGCGTTCGAGATTGGCTCTGGGATCTTGCGCCGGGCGATAACTTCGCTGCTCGGGCACGTTCCGTTCGCCGCAAGGTATTCGAACAACGAGCTCCCTACGCCCAGACGGCGCCAAATTCGACGACGGCTCTCAATGATAAAGGGACGGGTCAAAAGGCAACACTATCTCTTGCGCTCGTCTCCCAAGTCAATGTGGTAGCCGCACATGGGTCTCGTTCCCAACCCGAGATTAAGCATCCGGCCACACCTGGGCCCCAGTACCCTCCTCAGCCTCACACACAACACGTGCAATCTGCGAGTGGAACGTGGTATTTGCAGCACGCGACCGACACACCTTTCCAGCTTGCTGTCGCTCGGCAACGCATCTTGGCAGAGCAGAGCAGCACCTACTTGCGACATTCGTGGAACAGAACCGACTTTGTTGCTGTATGCGCGTTCTGGATCATGTTTGGCCTTGCTGTTTCTGGGAAGGAAACCCAGCCGAACGCACACATCTACGTTTTCAGAGCTTTAAGCGTACTGAGAACGGCGAGACTGTTGGCTGTGACAAAGGGTACATCTGTGAGCATGCAAAGCTCCTCAACGTGCACTCGAATGCTGACTTTGTGTCGTAGACCATCATGCACTCTCTGAAACGGGCAGGGCCGTTGCTTGCGCGGGTTGCGCTTTTCGTGCTCTTTGCGATCGTTTTATTCTCGTGAGTTAAATACATGTCTAGTATTTCGTCCGTCTCACGAGATGCTTTGCAGGATCGTTGGAGTACAGTCATTCAAAGGCAGTTTCCGCCGAACATGTGTTGTTGGTGAGGATCAAAACCCCCGTTTTCATGATCCTGCTTTTAACTTGGGGCATCTGCATGATAGCTGACACAATCGCCGACGTTGCTAATGGGATTGACTTGTCCCAAAGCTGCGGTGGCTGGGTGGATCCGGCAACTCTCGAAACCGTCGGATATGTTGACTCGAGCGGAAATGTAACGTCGGAAGCCAAAGGGTTTACATGCCCTCTAGGGCAAATATGCACTGAAGCCTCAGTCAATCCTCAGAACGGCACCCAGGCATTTGACAATTTCTTTCTCGCATCAATGCAAGTTGTTATTGTTGCCTCGGCAAATACATGGTCCCCAGTCATGTACCAGATGATGGATACGGATTTTTACGTGTCGTTTGCCTTCTTTATTATTTGCATCGTGGTCAGTACCCTTTACACACGGTTAATGGGGATTACTGACAAACTGTTTGCATATCAGGTTTTGAATTTCTGGTTGATTAACTTATTCGTCGCTGTGATCACCAACATGTTCGGGGTAATTCGTGTAGAGACGAAGAAGAGTGCATTTGGAGCCACCGCGTGAGTGTTTTGAGTCCGTACAGGCCTAGCGTATTTCTGATTATCGTCCTATCAGCCTGGAAGAAGACGAAAAGGAGGAGGAGAAGATAGGATGGCGCAGGAAAGCACCGAGTGTGCTCAGAGTATGGTATGAATGGCCGCCGATCTACTATTTCTGGGTCGCCCTCGTGCTCTTGAGCTTCGGGGCACAAGCATCCAAGACCGCACGCTCTTCTCCGGAGTATCTAGCGAACTTGGGTTAGTGCACTTATCCCCGTTCATTTGTTTCTAACCCCGCTTACAACTACTAGACTTGGCCGAATTCGTTCTGACGATGGCATTCGACGTTGATATCATATGGCGGGCGATTGGGTATCTTCCTAACTGGCGTGAATTCTTTTCAAAGAAGAATAATAATCTAGACTTGACGCTCGCGATTGCCTCCACCATCATTCAAATCCCCCTAATCAAGCGTTCAGACGTCTATCCTTGGCTCACAATATTCCAGCTCGCTCGATTCTATAGGGTCATTCTAGTAATGCCTCGAATGCGGCCGCTATTGGTGAGTGCCACCTAGTTAAGCTTTATCCACTTGCTCACATGGCGCGTTGAAAAGCTTCGTGTATTCGGCAACATGACTGGGCTGGCCAACATGGTTCTCTTCCTACTCCTGACAAACTATATTGCCGCTCTTGTTGCGGTGCAGCTGTTACGAGGAGACTTGCCGGAAGACACCGACATGAATTATGCCCAAATCTCCTTGAGTTTTCTCGGGATGTACCAGGTAAGGCGGCAATGTGCTCGTGTTACAGCAAATTTTAATTATATCCATCGAAGATATTTTCATCAGAAAATTGGACGACTATCTTGTACAACGCCGCTGCGTCCGAGGTTCAGTACCAACAAGCGGTTATTGTCGCTATATTTTTGTGCGGGTGGTTCCTATTCGCCAACTGTGAGTCAGGATTTTATTGGACACTGCACCACCAGTCTCATGAGAGACCACAGTTATACTGTTACAGATGTTCATTGCGGTCATCAGAGAGGTACGAATCTAGCCAGGTAAAAAGAAATATTACGTGGGGGCTCACGATAGATATTACTAGAACTTCGAGGTCGCGGAAGACCTGAAACTGCAGGAACAGGATGCTGCATATCGGCGTAGAATTCAGCCTAGAGTGGCTCGCTTGGAGTGGATGGAGCGTTGGAACCCTTACCGATTCATCAAACCTGAGGTGGACGAAGCGACGACCGAAAGAGACGGTACCGTAAGCAGGTCCAAGTCCATGCTTCAGAGAATCCGCCGTTCAAGAACACATGCACGTAAAGCGGTAAGCGACCTCTTATCGCCGAAACCATGAGATGACTGACCGGTATCTGTCCCGCCTTTAGTCTTATGGTAGTGACGAAGATACTCCAAAAGGTGCCGTTGCTACGCTGAGGAAGTTTTTCGACCCTGCTCCGTCTGTTCAGGATGTCCCACTGGTGCCTATGCGACCGCGACGCCGACCAACGCACGGGGGAGAAGAAACTTTGGAACTTGAACGCCACCTGTGAGCCGAATTTGTTCGGACTTTTCACCTTCGCTGAATATTATCTCGAAATAGCGAAATCTTATCGGCGACGAACCCGGACCAGATTCCAGATGATATCAAGTTTGCTCGTGAACAGAAGGCCAGGAGGGCGGCGTTTATCAAAGCTCACCCTACGTTTGACAAGCCTTTTTGGATTCTTTCTCAAGAAAATCCGGTACGGAGATTTTGCCAAACGCTAGTCACGCCGTCGAATGGAGAGCGCATCTTTGGACAACCCACGTCTCCTGTCCGCGAAGCTTTCTTCCAGCTGGTTATTATGCTCGTGGTTATAGGTGGCATATGCGTCGCGGCCGTAGCCACCCCAGTTTACCGGCGCAACTACTTCGCAGCCCAAGGTAGATTGCATCTCGCTTGGTTCGACATTTCGGAAGCCACCTTTGGTCTGGTACTGTTTTTGGAATTCGTGATCAAGATTATTGCAGACGGGTTTGCGTTCACGCCCAACGCATACATCCTCAGCACCTGGAATGTGATTGATCTCTTGATTTTGGGAGCTTTGCTAGTCAATGTCGTCACCTCTATAGTTGTGATCGGTGGAATCAGCCGCCTTACTCGCTCACTCAAGGCATTTCGCGCGCTCAGGCTGATCACTCTTATTGGAAGAGTGCGCGAAACCTTCCACTCGGTGCTTTTCGCCGGTGCTGGTCTCATCCTCGAAGCTGCTCTACTCTCAATGCTATACATGCTTCCATACGCCTGCTGGGGTCTTAACATTTTCGCCAAGCGCTTCTATCTTTGTAACGATGGCGGTGCTACCGGCAGAGCAGATTGTGTCGGGGAGTATCTGAGTACCCCAGTCGACGATAGTTTGGGGTTTTTGGCGCCTCGTTCGTGGGACTCACCATCTCCCTCGACCACATTTTCCTTCGATACCTTTGGCTCGTCTCTTCTGATCTTGTTTGAGATCGTTTCGCTCGAGGGGTGGATCGATGTGCTGGTCGCTGCGCTCGGTTTGAAAGGCGTCGACCAGCAGCCTGGACACAACATCACCCAAGTCAACGCCATTTTTTTCGTGGTATACAACCTAATGGGTGCAGTGGTCATCTTGACGCTGTTTGTCAGGCAAGTCACATGCATGATTGTGGACTTTGTCACTTGATTGAATGCGTTTCTAGTATCATTATTGGCAACTTCTCGACTCGCTCCGGAATGGCACTATTGACCAACGAACAACGTCAATGGATCGATCTGCAGAAGCTTATCAAGAGGCAGAGGCCGGCCAAGCGCCCCAAAACTCGGCCGCATGGCGTTTTTCGCGAGTGGTGCTATGACCGCGCTGTGCGAAAACATGGATTTTGGTCCAGATTCATGACAGTGTTCTATGTATTTCATATATTGGTATTAATGTATGTTTTCTGCCCACACTCCTACCGCCTAAAGTCCTTTACTGATACAGCTGGGTAGGTCACAAACCTTCAGCAGCTCCTTGTTCACCGACTTCCTTCGAAGTAAGTGATGAAACAATTTTTAAAGGATTTTACTCATGCTCCTTAGATTCTATGTTTTTGTTTATGGCCCTAGTCTATGCTCTGGATATTATTGTCCGACTGAGCGGACTTGGATGGAGGAGTTTCAAGGCCAACGGATGGAACTTGTTTGACATCGTTGTTGTCACAGGCAACTTGGCGACCAGCATTCCGATCGTTTTTGGGTCGACAGGCTTTGCCATCGAACAATTGCAAAAGTTATTTCTCGTCAGCATTGCGTTCAAGCTCGTCCAGAAAAGCGATAATCTCAACCAGCTCTTCAAGACCTCTATGTTAGTGTATACAAGCTTCTAGTCGAGTGCTTGGCTGATTATTTCCCTTCATAGTGCTTCGCTGCCCGCAATTTTCAACCTTTTTATGTTCTGGCTCATTTTGTTCGTGTTCTTCGCGATCGTGTTTGTGGAAGTGTTTGCCTTGACCCGTTGGGATACCGCCGAGAATCATAACCAAAACTATTCGAGTTTCGGTGAGTCGACCATGTTGTCTGATGATACTTTGGCTAACTAATATGGTGCAGGGAATGCTCTACTAATGCTGTAGGCCCATTCGTGTTTCGACTTTTGCTTTACTGATTTATCTTGAATCCAGGGCATTTATGAGCACTGGGGAGGGCTGGAATCAGTATATGCATGACTTGTGAGTTTCAGGTGGACCATAGTTCAACTCATCTTAATCATGTTTCTCTAGCACAGTCCAATATCCCCGCTGTCAGAACTCCTCTCCCGAAGAACCTGACTCAGACTGTGGCTCAACCGCTTGGGCGTACTTTTTGTTCATTGCATGGAATATCCTGAGCATGGTGCGTTACCATGTAGCGAGCCCCCGCCCAAGCTCTCAACCTCAGATTTTAGTACATTTTCGTGAACATGTTCACTGGTGTGGTCGTCGAAAACTTCAGTTATGTGTTCCAGCTATCGGGCGAAATGTCGATCACACGAGAGGAGATGCGGGCTTTCAAGAAGGTGTGGGGAGAATTCGATCCTGACAGGACTGGGTATATCCCTCGGAGCAAGCTGGTTGCTTTCTTTTCGGTCTGTGCCAACTTTCTAAATCTTTAACGGTTCGAGATACTAATTCTCGCCACAGAAACTGAGAGGGGCGTTCGAGGTCCGTTTATACTCTGAAGAGCTCAGCCCTCGAGGTTTGGTCCAGGCCACAAAGATGAACCACCCGCTCATTTACCGGTCGACTATCACTGGCGAGGATATTCCAGTCCCGCTGAACATGAGGCGATTAAACGCCATCCTCAACGGCGTTGACTACGCCCAAGTCCGGGCGCGTCGACAAACGTACAATCGACTTCTGCACGAGGCTCGCATCGTCGCAGAAGAACCACGTGGGATATCGTTCACGAACATGCTTTTGCTGCTCGCCCACTACAAGCTCATCAACGACGAAGAGGCGTTGACGTAAGATTCCGTACGGTTACTCACTGACGCAACGCTGATATGTTTTATTGAAGGGTTGTGGAAAGTCACAGACGAAAGATTACCACCAACCATGTTACGGAGTTGATGAACCTGGACAGAGTGCGGTCTACGTTGAAAATGGTCTATCATCGGAGAAACTACCTCCAGATTCGGGAGCAGCTCGAAGCGGAACGACGTGCTCGAAGCGGTGTACCGGCTATCGTCGTTGAGGACCTCCCGAGTCCGCCCCCGGCTAGCTCAAGAGACATTGCTGGATCGAACCTCAACTCTCCTCGCTCGAGTTTCGAGTCCCGCTGGAGCAGGGACGACGCGACGGATCATGTTTGGCATGCAAACGCCCAGGCGATGAGTACGCCAGCGGCTGGAACCGGACACCAGCGCCAGCGCAGCGACGCGAGCATGCTCTCGGCAGATATTACCACGTCCCCGTAAGCGCGATTTTTTCATAGCAAATCAAGAGCTGACCAGGACTGCAATAGAATCGGGCCACCCCGATTTTCTCAAGACCGATCTTCTCCGGACCGGCTGTCTCAGGCCCGGTTTTCTCAGGATCCATCCGTTTCAGTGTCTCGGAGACCGTCAATCTGGGGAGGTGGGACATGTCACTCACGCTCATTTCTTGCAGTTAGCTAACCGAGGCAAATTACTAGATATTATTCAAGCCGCGGGTGAAACCAAGCACAATGAGCTGGGCGAACTGGATGCCGCCCGCAATGAGTAGAAACGTTTGTTCTTCGTTACTTAGACCGTAGATTGTTATCCCCGGACTTCAATCACTTTGGTATGCACTGTATAAAGGAATCGAATCGCATAATTTATCGTATGATTATCACCTCATTTGGTACTTCAAGAATCAGATTCATGCATATATCAACACACCACGCATGCATACGAAAGAGATGATGATGGACATGCTCGTAGGGAAAAAATGAAAAATGTTTGCTGTTAAATTTTATTACGACCGCCCAGCAGACCCAAACCCACTTCCCCTGCCTCGACTAGGCCTCCACTTGGGCACTGATTGCACAGTCGTGAACCCATCGGTATCCTGAGCAGATGTGTCGGGCGTGGCAGGTTGTTCTGCTGGAGCAGCTGGCGCAGGCGAACCTGAAGCGGCAGCAGCGGCGACCCTGGCCGCCTCGCGTGCGCGCCAACCTCCGCCTGCAGGACCAGCAGGAGTCGCAGCGGGAGGTGAGGGGGCAGGCGCACCCACAACTGGTGTGCGTGGCGCAGGACTCCCAGTCCGGGCCGGACTCTCGACGACCCCGCGCTTCGCTGGGGGAACCCACCTCCCACCTGCACCCGACGCCGACGCCGGGACCGGCGAGCCTGGCCCTGAGGGCGGCGTGATGGTGCTTGCCGGAGCGGCAGGGCGCTTGCGCCAGACATCGGGTTCTCCACCGTTGGGCCTGGGTGACGCGACTGCGCTGCTGGGCTGGGCTCGTCGCTCTGCGCGGCGTTTCTCGGCTTCTTCTTCGTACCTGAGTTTCGCGAGGGCGGCCTCTTGTTCTTTGCGTTTGGCCTCGAGCTGGGCTTCGCGCTTTGCAGTGGCTTCTGCTGCCGTCGCTTCTTCTTCGGCGCGCTTCGCTTCCTCGGCCAGACGTTGCTCTGTAGGGATGTTAATATAGCGCAATGGGATACGTAAGGACACTCACCTTCTGCCAGTCGGGCCTCTTCTGCCTCGCGCGCTAAAGTCACTCTAGTCAGCCTCCGAGCACCAGAACAAAAGTTGGTATCCCACCTTCCTCCTCCTTCTTGAGCGCCTCCTCTGCCAACCTCGCCTCCTCCCGCTCCTTGAGCACCTTCTCCCTTCGTGCTGCCTTGGCACTGTCGATTTTGACCTTCATCTCCGCCTTCTTCTGCTGCAACTCTTCCTCGCGCTGGCCGTTGATCGCGATCCTGCGCGCGTTGTAGTCGTCCATCATGCGAGAGAGGCGGCGCTTGGTCTCAACCCCTTCGCGGTGGGTCTGTTCTGCGGTGGAAATGGTGGCAGCAGCAGCGGCCTCGTGTGCAGCCTTGTCGTCCGCCTTTTGACGCTCATAGTCTTCGGCGAGGAGCGGGAGCTCGGCCTTGCGCAACGCACGCTCAGTATGGTCAACCCGTTTCGAAATGATGCGCAGTTTGTCCGTGAGCTCCTTCTTCTCTCGGTCGATCTGGGAGACTTGAAGTTGGATAAGCTTCGTCGTGTCCATTCCCTCGAGTTCCTATCAAAGTCGAATCAGTACCGGGCCCAAACGCCATGAACAACTCGGCTCACTTCCTCGGCGACCTTGAGGTTCCCCTTGGCCTTGAGCTGGTCCGCAAGCTTCCTCGCTTCTTCCTTCCTCACATTCTCAATCTCCCTCTGCACCCTCGCCTTCTCACGTTCCCTCCTCTCCAGTTGCGCCCGCTGCTCCTCCTCGGCCCTCTCCCTCCTCGCCGCATCCGCCCGCCGACTCGCCTCTTCGCGTTCCCTGCGCACCTGCAACTCACTCACCAACTCTCGCCGGCGCGCGACAACCGCACGCTGGATGAGCAATCGGCGTCGGTCTTCCTGCGCAGCAGCGACGAGCGCCGCAAACGTTTCCTGAGCGTCGATCGCCGGGGGAGGACTGATTTTGAGCAACGTCGTGTGCAGAGCGTTGGCAAGTTCCGAGACGCGCGTGCGCGGGAGGGTGTCCTCGACAAAGGTGATATTGCCCTCGATGTGCTCGACGAGCACGCGGAGTTCGCCACGCTTGGCGCTGCCCACTACGAACAGTTCGATCCGCTCGGGCGTGTAAGGCGCCTCGGTGTTCAGCCCTGGCGTCTCGGGGGTGATGTTTGCGTTGAGGGGTGAGACTAGTTCGAAGATGTGCGCGATCCGAACAGAGCTGTATACTTCTGAGAGCTGAGTGAACAGTCGAGAGAGGACGGCGCGGTGGACGAGGGGTAGGTAGGGCGCATAGGACGGGTCTTGAGCGAGCTCGGCGACGATGGGTGCAACAGAGGAGCATAGAGTCAATGGCTGGAACGTGACCTCGAGTAGGTTGTGCAGAGAGCGGACGGATGAGGGAGATAGTTTGAGCGTATTTCGAGCGAGCTGTAAAGCCAATATATAAAATTAAAGAACAGGCGTTCGGCAGGATTGAACATACCGCCTCTTTCAAGAGTCCAGATCGAGTAGGTGCTTTTGACAACCCCAAAAGTGCGGTCAAACGAGCATTATTGCGACGACTCGCCGCGGACTCTTCTTCACTCTCAACACCCACGGGTACCGCAAGAGCGCTGACCAAGACCTGACCCGCCAACCTGCTCATCTCCTCTTCCGTCTTCCCGCCCCCACCAGCCGCACGCAAAACCGAATAGTACCTCGCCCAGGCAGCAGCATGGAACAACGCATTCCCGCTCGTCAAGAAGATCTTGGTGAGCTTTTCGTAATAGTTGGCCATCATCGCTGGGCGGGGCGCTTTTTTGGCCATGGTGAGCAAATTGTGGATGTCTTCGACGGAGCGGAAAGCTTCCTGCCATAACTCGAGTTCGACGCTGGTGTTGAGTTGGGCAAAGCGGGTGTCGAGGTGACGTTGGAGTGTGTCGGGATCAGCAAGGTTGATCGAGTGGGTTTGGTTTACGTATTTGGCGACGTTTCCGAGGTGGAGTCGGAGAGTCTCGCACAGACGACGGAACTCGACTTTGCGAGTGTGCTTGAGACAAAACTTGAATGCGGCGGCGGCGATTTGCTGGAAATGAAGCGTAAATGGTAGAATAAAAGGGTGGAGCTGCGACTAGACAAACCTGGTAGATCGCCTCCAGACGAGCATTGTTCTTGAGCGTCTCGAGCACCGTCCGATAACTCTCCCACAAAAACTTGAGCCAGGGAGTGACCACTGCGCGATCGGTTCGGTCCTTGTTCTGATCGCCGCTGACTGCGCTTAACAACACGTTCTCGGGCGTCTCCGTCGCTTCGAGATCGTCCACATCGTCGACGGCCGCGAGCTGATCGGCCTTTTCCTGCGCCTCCTGGACCTTGGCATCGGCGAGCTGGATAAACTTTTTGACGACGACTTCAATGCTCGGGACAGATGTGTTCTGAGCGACGTTTTTGAATTGCATTAGCCCCTCCTTGGCGGTCCGGCCTTTACGCAGGTCGACGCAGAGTTCGAGGAAGCGTATTACGATGGGCTCGAGAGAGGTAATCGGCGTGCTTCGGAATCGTTTCGAGGAGAACATTTCCGTGAGTGATTGGAGAGCGGCCGATTGCTGGCCCACGGAGAGCAGGCCCTCGGCCTGCTTCAAGACGGCCTCTGGTTTAGTGTATGGAGCCATTTTTGGTGGATGGATATCTTTATTGTAGAGTCCAAAGTCTGCAGCTGTGATGAGCCACAAGGTAAACGAGATCGTGGTGAGACATACCGGTCCGTAGCGACTATGAACTCAAAATGCCGGTTGATCGTTGGACGAGATATATGACAATCAATTGGTCTATATTCCTTTTCAGCATATCATAATAAGGCACTGTGTTCATTGTCTCTCACATCGCAGGCTTGTAGCGTGGCCTCGAGGCTGTAACAGATCACCTATAAGCCATCAACCATATGTTAAATCGTCCGCCAATAGCCCACATACAAAATTCGGTACAGTCGTAGCGCAGCCCAACTCTGGATAGCAAGGAACGTTGCACGAATGACCTTGGGCAACGGGTTGGCCGTCGGCGGGAATACCAAGGACGTTTGATTGATGATTCCAAAATTTGTCCTTGCTTCAGGGCAGGCCACGCAATTATGAGGAACCATTTATAACAAACCGCATACAAAAGCCCAGCTGACCTTAACCATGCTTCACCCCGTTGAAGAGCCGCAGGAGGTCTAATACCTTCTTTGTGTGTACTTCGTGATTCGCCCCTTCTTGCGCTTCCCCTTGCCGTCCTCTTATCCCTTCCGGACTTTCCTCTCGCGTTTTAACCTACCGTTCTATGCCAATTTATGAGTGAGCCAAAAAAGACCCTTCACGTGAGTATGTTTTGCGTGGCTGGCTGAATTGCCGTGGCTCAAACAGACCATTGCTCCCGCTCATTTAGTCTTCACCCCTGCTATATTGCTCAACATTCAAAATAAATTACCGAGTCTTTAAACTAGACCGTGATGCGCATCTCATAAAACGGGGAGGGATGGCTCGAGTTCCATCGAACAAACCACCACCCCCATTGCTACACCTCAACGGCTCATTGCTGCATTTACTATCATGCCTACCAGCCCTGAAATACTCACCGTGACGCCTCCGGTTCCTGACGAGGAGGATCTTTGGGGAACGAAGGTAAGCGAGTGCTTCAAAAATGCGATTTGCTCATATGCGAGCGACCACCTGTAGGGCATCTACATCGAGGATGCCTCGTCACTTACCGAGATATCCTGGCCAATACTTCCTCTCGGGGTGCCTCCACTTCCGGGTATCCACCTCCCTCTTCGCATCCTCACTGCCCCGGGTCTTGAATGTGCGGGAGCTCCTCGTCCGACAGCCAAGCCAAAGGGACCCCGCCCACAGCCGCCTAAACCTGTCGTTAAACCTTCCGAGGTAAATCGCAGTCCTATTGTCGCCTGCGATACTCGCGCTCAACTCTCAACTAGCTCCAAACGAGGCACAGCTCTAATCACCACGAACCGAGTGTTTCAACCACCCGTCCTCGCCGCACCGCTCGTGGTATCTACGGCGACCGTCCCAGACTCCCCGCCCACCGCCCATCACGCTACGTCTCCGAGTACACATGCGACGTAGATCGGTTCGCACACCTCACTCCGTTTCGGAATCAGCAGACCCTTGCGATAGACCAGCACGCATGCGTCGATATCGCTACGATGGGCCTCGAGCGGTTTACCATTCAAGAGGAGAGCGAGTATATGGACTTGGAGGAGGAAGCAGAGTTCTTCCGGAGCTTGGACGTGGCGGTTCAACCACCATCCTTGCCCTTTTCCCGCGGCTCAGTCCAGCTCAGCTTTGTGACGAACGGGTTGCGAGGTGCGTTGTCCAACTTTCGGACGAGATGGGGACCTGGAGCGACTAGAGCGGCTCCGGAAGAGCGGGTGTCTGGGCTCGAGATGGTTGTTGAGGGCAGTTATGTGGATATAGTATGCCCTGGTTAAACCGCCAACAGCGGCCGAACTCGATGTTTCTATAGAATGCCGTGTATATTAGATAGTTATAGTATTTACCACATTACTGCTTAAAACAAAATGTCCTATGAAGTGAGATGTCGGGCCAAGTTTGCGCTCGCTTATCGCCAAAGGAGCGCATACAGCTCGTGGGACTATTCTAGGAGTAAGGCGATTTGATTTGATGCCACACCGCTGAATTCAATTCTCGCCACATGTGCTTAATCGTCGGCCACTATTCGTAATTTGGGAGTTTGTTTTCAAAATCATTCAAATAATTCTATCAAAAAAAGACAACACTAATCCGTACGAGTCACACAATGAGCCCTAAATATACCTTGATCAGCCCCTTCGTTATGTCCCCTCCACACCAGCCTCGGGCTCGATTCCACACTCCTTCAAAGCTAAAAGCCCACGCCTCACCCAATAAGTATAAGTATCCCGATCCTGGAACCATAGCTTCTCATCGGGGTTTCCGTCTGTAAAGAACGGATACGAGTCGTTGGCGCTCAGCGGGTGTGTCGCTGGAAAGTACGGTTTCTGTCGGTTTCTGCGGCGCCCCCGTCTAGCAGGTTTGTGAGCTGGATTATCTTCGGCGGGAGCGGGGATAGAAGAGTGTGGAGCAAAGGTGGAATCGTTGGGAGTATCGACTGGTAGGGTGTCGTCCGGAGAGATCGTAGAGATAGAGGTGGATGCGAGGCCGGGGCCATGAGCAGGGTCTATGGTAGGGGATTCGACACGAATAGGTAAGAATTGAGCCTGACCCATCGGCTGAGAACCAAGACGTTCGGCATGAGGGGCAGCACTAGAGGACGCTTGCTCTTGAATCTCCTGCGCAACAGCCTCTGCATCAGGCAAAGCGCCCTCGACCTCCATCGTCCCGGACTCCTGACGAGGCCGCTTCGGGCCGCTACGTTCATTCTCAAGCCAAGGACTAGACAGCCGCTTCGACGGTAGTCGCTCCCCGCCGTTCTCGATCACTTCACCGCTGGTCCCTTCGTCAATTTCTTCCTCGATCTCCTGGCCTTTCTGCTCTTCCTCGACTAATGCCGCCACTCGTGTTATCTCCTCGACACTCGGACGCATCCCGCCGGCGCGCATCCATCCCACGATGCTCGATTCGTGCCGAACAGTATTCAAAACACCGATAACGGCAATCAGTGTCTTGTCGAACGGGGGTGCACGAAGATTTTTAGAGTGCTGTTGCCTGGGGGGTACTGCAAGGCATGGGGATGGGTAAACTGGGAGACGGACTGTGAAGGAAATTCACCTGCTGTAGACTTCTCAGCACCCCCATCCTCCTCAGCCTTCTCGATCTCCCCTTCTCCCGTAGCAAGCTTCGCCAGCTCTTCGAGCGCATCTCGCCTCCTTACATCTCTCGCCCTCAAATCCGCCGTATACTCTGGGAGCGTCAAGTGGTTGTACGGCTGCAGATGGGCCTTGAGCGACGAATCGTCCACGAGTAGCGTATTCAGCGCAGAATAAAGCCCAGGCGAAGTTGGGACTTCAACATCGGAGCTAGCCCCAACGAGTCCAGGAATCGGATCGTCCGGCCGAACGTCCGGAACGGACCAGTACGTCGTTCGGTCCTGACCCTCCTCGTTCGAGTTGTCGGGTTGGACCAAAACAGGCATTAGTTGGGTACTGGTGTAGATCCTGGTTTTGATCGCTGGCGGAGGCTTGGTTGGGTCATACCCAGGCAGGGACGTCGGGTCGTCTGTCAAGACTGCCATTGGTGGAGGAGGGGCAATCTTAACAGGTGGCGGTAATCCAGCTGGAGCGTTCCATACAATATTCAAGTCTTTTACGGTTTGTACTTTTTGGGCTGTAAAAAAAAAAAAAAAGGTTGATGAATGTGTGGTAGGCGTGAGCATGCAAACACTTGCAATAGTTTTCGGCTGGAAGCCCCAACGTGTCGCGCGCCCAGACCCCAGCTAAACGACTTCGATCGGTACCGAAAAAGGCATCGAGCATCGAGTCGACACTGTGGGGTTGTGCAGAGGACCATACCATGGCGTCTAGTTGGCTAACTTTGCAATAAGACGAATTCTCGCTTGTTCCAAGTGGGCAAAAAAACGTACCTTCCCTCGTGAAAGACATACTTCCTAAATGTCTTGGCATACGGTCTAGCCATCACAGTCCTTGTACCACCATATGTTCTAGGAGATCGTAGAACAAGAGTGCCATTCAGGTCAAGGACAAGCAGTTTACGGGGCAGAAGTTGGCCATCTTGAGGAGTGGATAATTGGTTTGAGGGTATTTGAGAGAGAGCAAGGTAGTCCGAAGATGGTGGTGCTGGCGTGAACACTGGGGGAGGAGGTCGCCGGTGACGGTTGGATCTTCGGTAGGTGCTGGTTGTGGCCATCGCGCGCCATATCCTATGTCGACGAAAATGGCGATAAGACACGTGATTGTAGCCACAGCGCTTACAGGGTTGTCATGGCTGACGGGTTTACTCTGCGAATGACGACAACTGTCACGTATGTATCGAGCGTGGGTAGCAATTTTTTTACTTGTACAATCTTCCCATATCAAGTTATATGAGTAGTCTTGGTGTCGCGATGGGCAGTGGTCAACAAACCGTAGCGCCAAGAGATCACGTGGACATCAGTAATTTCCCAAAATTTGTCCCGCCTCTCATCCTCCACCCGCAATGGCGCCGACCAAACCCAAAAAAGGTTCGTCGTCGGGCGACAAAATGACGCTCAAACGCGTCAAAGGCGAGAACTTTTACCGAGATGCCAAGTCCGCCGCACGAGTCAAGATGCTCAACGGCGGGAAAGCCGTCCGCGATCGAGACGGGAAGATCATCAAGGCTGCTGCGTTTCAAAAGGGAGAGGATGAGACGAAGCCCGGGAGGGTGCAACCGGATAAGCGGTGGTTTGGTGAGTATTTGGTGTTGAATGAGGTTGCTTGTGGAGCGTAGAGCTGAGTGGGATAGAGGATAGGGAATACGAGGGTGATTTCACAGACTGCGTTGGACCATTTTAGGACATCGTTGGCGTCAAAGAAGGATGATCCGTACTCTGTACTGTTGAAGAGGAACAAGCTACCTATGGCGCTACTAGACGATGCTGCTAAAGGGACCAAAGTATGTTGTCTTGCTATCGAGTGTCCGTATACTTACTAGAACTCGTTCACTTAGCGTCCCCAAATAGTCGAAACCGAACCATTTGGCGACACATTCGGTCCCAAAGCTCAACGCAAGCGCCCCCGGCTCGACGCATCTATCTCATCCTTTCACGACCTCGCTTCTGCGACCGCCGACGCTCCTCCAGAAGGAACGGCCGAAGCCTCTGCCCTCCCCTTACTAGCTACGATTCCGTACATCGAAGCGGACGTAGAGGAAGATGAAGCGACGCACGGGGTGTACAACGAGCCGATATACGCCAAGGGCACGTCGAGACGGATATATGGGGAACTGTACAAGGTATTGGATAGTAGTGATGTAGTGATTCATGTATTGGATGCGAGAGATCCTTTAGGTACGCTTTGCAAGTGAGTAGCTTCACGTTCGGACGGTATTTCGTTGGCTCATGGGTTACTGTAGGTCTGTAACAGATTATTTGAGAAAGGAGAAGGCGCACAAGCAGGTTGTGTTGCTGTTGAATAAATGCGACCTCGTTCCTACATGGGTTACAGTACGTGCTCCTGTTATTCTACGTTATGCATGCTAACCTATACCCGCTTAGGCTCGCTATGTTTCTCACTTTTCCAAAACGTATCCCACACTCGCCTTTCACGCCAGCCTCACTCATTCCTTTGGCAAAGGTATGCCTGGACCACTGCCCTATCTTTGCACGTCAACAACCCCGTTATAGGTTCGCTCATCCAACTCCTCCGCCAATTCTCAACCCTCCACTCGGACAAAAAACAAATCTCTGTCGGGTTCATCGGGTACCCCAACGTCGGCAAGTCCTCCGTCATCAACTGTCTGAAAAAAGGACGGGTGTGTCGGGTTGCACCGATACCTGGAGAGACCAAGGTTCGCCAACTACTTTTTCCTCCTCCTGCCTGCCCATCCATCTAACGTCGTTGACTCCAGGTCTGGCAATATATCACATTAATGCGCCGAATTTACCTCATCGACTGCCCCGGCATTGTCCCCGTCTCGGCCAAAGACTCCCAAACCGACACGGTCCTCAAAGGCGTCGTGCGAGTCGAGAACCTCCCCACTCCCTCTGAGCACATCCCAACCTTGCTCAGCCGCGTACGAACTGTCTACCTCGAGCGTACCTATGACGTGCATCTCCCCGATATCTCCACTCCATCCGAAGGAGAGGGGAAACATGAACCCAAGTGGGACCCCGAGGTGTTCTTGGACGCTCTAGCAAGGAAGAGTGGGAAACTTCTCAAGGGTGGAGAGCCCGACCGGGAGACGGTCGCGAAGATGGTGTTGAATGATTGGATCAGGGGCAAGATTCCGTTTTTTGTGAGGCCGCCTGAGGTTGATGAGGAGAGGAAGGAGAAAGGGAGGACGGGAGAGAGAGCGGGTGTGCCAGGTGTAGAGCAAAAGGTTGGGGCGATTGTGGTTAGGAGTGCCTTTGAGGGAGATGATAGGGATGTTAGGAGAGAGGGCCAGGCTGAGGAGGCGGTGGAGGAAGATGCGGCAGGGACCGAAGAGGGCGACGAAGAGGACGATAGTGGGGATGAGCAGGCAGAGGTGGAGGGAGAGGAGCAAGAGCTCACATGGGATGATGTGTTCAAGGCAACTACCAACGAGCCTGCTCCCCCCGCCGACTCCGAGTCTGAATCAGAGTCAGACGAGGAAGGGGATAATGAACCTGGCGCTCGAGTTATTAGCGAGAGGGGTAAGGGAAAGGGTAGGCGTCGATCTTGTCCCTCTATCAGCCTGATGCTCAAGTTTTGTTACTCCCAGCCAAAGCCCAAGATGATCTCTCAGATTCAGACTCGGCGCCCAAAAAGAAAGAGCCGCGCATGACGACCAACAAAGTAAGTCTTTCCTCTTCCACTTCCCGCACATGCTGAAACATCCTATGGCGTATAGAAAAAAGCAATCAATTTCTTTACCACAGCCAACGTCAAAAACCGGAATCGGGACCGCAAGACGCCCAAGGCTCCGAACTCGCGGGCCTCGTTGCAATTGAGGGCGGCGAGAGGGGGCAAGGGTGTGAAACGACGATGACAGGGGGGGTCGGTGTTTTTACTTCGGATTATTGGGCTACGCAATGCAAAAGATAAATATCCGCCGGATTGAGATTGAGGTGATAAATGCCAGAAGTGTTATTGGGTCGAGACCCCAGGGACTTTGGAACCCTCGAGTGATCGACCGAAATTATAATTGTTGCCCACTCTCATCCTCGCCCGCCAACATGTCGTTTGTACGCAACGGGCTGCGCTACCTAGTGAGCACTGTACTACACCAACTCGATTCCTAGTATCCTAAACGTATTTTGTGCCCAGCAACGCCAAGCCCACGAAAACCCAACCATCGTCTGGTCGCTGGGACTAGGGGCCGCTGGTCCTCTGGCGGTCGTGGTCGTCCCGCCTATACGAAAGAAGGTGTTTGGATGGGTCCCGGATGAGAAGATCCCCACTACTTATCCTCGTGAGTGTCCAGCTGGACTATATCCGACGAATCATTGGCTGATTCGGGCGGTTTGACAGTGCCGCAACGAGCGCGGGTACCGGTGGACGGGTACGATGATCCCGCCCCCGCAAATTAAAATCTGTCATTCCATGGTGTAGGAGCACCGCAATAAAGATAATTTACGGCCGAGTAGCACGGTTTCCTGTAAGAGATGTTTGATAAGAGAGAACGTGTGACTGCCAGGCGGATTAGGAGGTTCAGTCGGTTATACAATGTGAGTAATACCTGTAGTCTGTTTCTCACTTTACTAAACTACCTTGTTCGCTTATTCGATAGGAGAATAATCATGGTTAGGCAAGTAAGGAACGACTAGCTCCCTAGGTTTGGCGCAGTTATCTCTAGACATAGTCCCTCTAAGGAAGACAGGCAGTAGAGGAGAGTAAGGTATCCACTTTCGAACACGCCAACCTCCCCTCTCTCCACACTGAGAGCCATGACCAGGTCACCAAGATTCAAATGAAGTGGATAGCACACAAAGATCGTACAAGTTTTTAGAACATACGGCCGAAACAAGCATGTAAGGATACGGTACACATGCCCATATTTGACCCTCATAGGCACTACGACTCCGCCAATTAGCCACCTTGGCTGCATACAGGACTCACTTTGTCACATGATCGTTCCATCATTTATGACACAATTTCCTCTCTAATCTAACCTGCACCACACCACCACCATGCCCGACCCGCAAAAAGGACCGGACCCGATCACCCTCACGCTGTTCGCCAACCGCTTCATGGGCGTGGCGGAAGCGATGGGTCGTATGCTCCAGCAAACGTCGATTAGCACAAACATCAAGGAGCGACTAGACTTTTCGTGTGCGCTCTTTGCGCCGGACGGAGACCTTGTTGCCAATGCACCATTTATCCCGATCCACTTGGGGTCTATGAGTTTGTCAGTGTTTTATCGTTTTACTCGAAGCTAGGCCAATGATTGGGTTGGTTGGGTAGTGCGGTCAAATATCAGATGAAGGTCTACGGAAAGGATTTAAAAGAAGGAGACGTACTTATGACAAACTCTCCAAGTGCCGGAGGCTCGTAAGCACCTTCCTCTCGCGGCCTCACCCAGCACGCAAATCATTCGTCTAGACATCTCCCCGACATCACAATCATCAGCCCCGTCTTTGATGAAGTATCCCACGAAATTATCTTCTTCACCGCCTCTCGTGGACACCATGCCGACGTTGGTGGCATCCTACCCGGAAGCATGCCCCCCACGTCTGTCTCCATCTTTGAAGAAGGCGCCGAGATAACAAGTTTCAAGATCGTCAGCCAGGGTGTTTATGACTCGGACGGGCTGAGGGAGCTGTTGTGTGAGGTGCCTGCGAGGTATCCTGGAAGTTCGGGATGTAGGAATATTAGGGATCTGGAGAGCGATTTGAAGGCGGTGAGTGAGAGTTGAGATAAGAGGCGTTGGCGTTGGGATTGACGGCCGGTTTGGGCGGTTTAGCAAATTGCGGCGAACAATAAGGGAATTCAGCTTATACATGCGCGTAAGTCCACCCTTACGATTGTTTACGTCTGATTAAAGGTTTCATTTTTGTATTTAGTTATCAAAGAATATACCCTCCCAACGGTACACGAATACATGCTCCACATCCGCAACAACGCCGAGCAGTGCGTCCGAAACCTCCTTCGAGACTTTGCGAAGAAACACGGCACCACCCTCGAAGCTCGAGACTACCTCGACGATGGGTCTCCCGTATGTCCAGACCCCTTGCCGCCCAAGCTCTTGAACCTTATGATTCATCCCAGCTAAACCTCCGGATTGAAATCGACCCCGAGTCTGGAGGCGCGATCTTCGACTTTGAAGGTACAGGCCCCGAAGTTCGGGGAAACCTCAACGCTCCGATCTCTGTCGTGCACAGTGCGGTGATATACTGTATGCGTTCGATGTTGAACTCGGATATCCCACTCAACGCAGGGTGTTTGGTCCCCATCGACGGCAAGTGTATTCCAACCTTTCTAGATCCATAAGGCTAAAACGTGCGCCACGATAGTGAGGATACCGGAACTTTGCTTCTTACATCCTTCGAGAACGGCAGCAGTGTGTGCGGGGAATGTGTTGACGTCACAGCGGATTGTGGACGTCGTGCTCAAGGCGTTTAGCGCGTGCGCAGCGAGCCAAGGATGCACAAAGTAAGTTGGGTAGCTAATATACAGGTTTAAAGACGGCTCATCATCCCGGAAAGCAATTTGACCTTTGGAACGGGAGGAAAGGACAAAGATGGAAAGGTGACCCAAGGCTGGGGGTATTACGAGGTACGCATATAGGTTATATTTGCCTGATCCCCTCGCGTCGGTCCTTGTCTCATCTCGCACATTGTCCCACAGACTATTGCCGGAGGGTCTGGCGCTGGTCCAGGCTGGCACGGTACCTCTGGGATTCACACTCATATCACCAACACTCGTATCGGTGATGTCGAGATCCTCGAAAGGCGGTACCCTGTCTTATTGCACGAATTTTCGCTGCGCAAGGGATCTGGCGGGATAGGCGAGTACAATGGAGGAGACGGTGTCGTACGAGATATCGAGTTCCTGCACGAGATGCAGGTCTCGATTTTATCCGAGGTACGTAAGCCCACCTGTTTATGCCAAGGTTTTATAACGGGTTATACTCTGTAGCGTCGCGTGTTGCACCCCTACGGCATGATGGGCGGCGGA
Organism: Ceratobasidium sp. 370; assembly: GCA_019677355.1. NCBI lineage: Eukaryota > Fungi > Basidiomycota > Agaricomycetes > Cantharellales > Ceratobasidiaceae > Ceratobasidium > Ceratobasidium sp. 370. Next base: position 22,463 of record WSLN01000195.1, read on the forward strand.
CCTGGCGCATGCGGCCAAAACATCTGGGTCAAACAACCTCGTGAAGAATTTGAGGCTCCGAAACTCGAGGTCGAGAACGAGGGACCACCAAAGCCGCGCATGATCAACATTGGCGGTAAGGCGACGGTCTTTATGGGCCGGGGGGATCACTTGGTGATTCACACTCCCGGAGGGGGTGCCTGGGGTGCGCCAAAGGAGAATGCCGAGAAGGATACGGTCGAGTCGGGGTTGGCACCTGGGGAAAAGATGGAGTGGGCGGCGAGAGGAAGTTTGGCGGACCGGGCTGCTGCTCAGGCAGGATTTTGAGAATGCTCTGAAAA
>WSLN01000196.1:0-13981 GCA_019677355.1 Ceratobasidium sp. 370
GGCCAATAGGGACTGCTTAGTCAGCAGGGGCAGGCTAGAAGCGTTTTGAGCAACATGGCTTGTTCCTCTCCCTGTGGTTTTTGCGTTTACCACCACCATGTTCAGACGGCCTTCGTTCAACAACGCGACAGCCAAGCCCGAGCCCGTCGAGCACACCCGCCAGAACACCCCCAGCGGTGGCCTGACCGTGCCCAACACACCTTCGACCGTCGAGCCCCAGGTCCGCGGCCACAAGCCATCGACCGCCTCGTCGCTCTCGCCCCTTTCGCCGTCGACGAGCGGCGCGCCCCACGTTCCAACGACTCCGCTCACCACTCTCTATCTCGTCAGCGGACTCCCCAAGTCGCCACACACATGGACGCTCGCTGACACCGACTCGGTCGCGGGTCTCCACCATGCAGACGGCGCGGTCGGGCGTTGGTGGCGAGCGGAGGTCCTCGGCTCAAGCGTCAGCCCCGGTGTTGGGCGCTCGCGCAAAAAGTCCAAAAAGGAGCGCAAAGAAACCGGAGCAGAAGGCGTCATTCCCGATGGCGCCAAGGCTGGTCCCCGCAACTCTGGCGCACTCGGCAAGGCCGACCTTGGACGTATGCTTAGCAAGTCCCTCAAGCTCTCCTTCCCGCGCGAAGTCGAGATTGTTGCAGCAACGCTTCAGCCTGCGAGCACAACCCATACATTTACTTTTCAGATTCCGGCCAACGCTTCGTCCGGTGTTGCTCAGTCTCATTCGGCCCAGACGGCTCATTTGCCTGGTCTGCGCAACAGCGTCATGTCGTCCAGCACAGCCGCGACGTACAACCACCCGTATGTTGACCCTACGCTGCCCCGCCCGTCGAGCACCTATCTCGGTCCTCCTTCGAGTGCCCATTTGCCACCCAGCACGTCGCCAACTTCTACTTCTGACCCCTCTGGCGACCGTGGGCTAATAACATATCACGGCGTTTGCCTCACGGTGTGGTCTCATGCCGACGAAGAACGTTCCCTAGCCATTCGTCGCGCCCTCGAATCTGCTGCCCGTTCGCGTCGTGGCTCGGGTGCTTCGGCAGGCACGGCTACTCCCAGCACGCCTCTTCGTCGCGCCAAAGGCAGTGCTACTAGTCCCGGTGGTCCTTGGACTGATGCCGAGGAAAGCGAAACGGACGCCTTTAGCATGAGCGAGAGCGACGCCGAGGTCATGAACCCGAACGGGGTTGGCATGGGCGCGTCAAACCTGTTCTTGCCTCAGAACACCGTGTTCTGGCTTCCATACGCCCTCAGTGCGTGCACCCTCCAATTGATTATTTCAATAGTGGCACTGACACGTTGCTTTAGCCCTCGTATCCAGACACCCCATTTACGACCTAATGCGTGACTACCTAACCCTCAGCTGGGCTCGATTTAGCAAAGATGTTCAGTCCCACACCCTGTGAGTGATGTCCATCAATTAGCGCTCGGTTTCGGTTATTGATCTTCTTGATGTCCATCACAGGCAAATCTCGAAGATTCTCGAGTTCCCCGCACCTCGTGCAGGTGATGTCATTCGACTCGACGCGTCGCCCGCGAATGAGACTGAGACTCTGGAGGTCGTGTGTCGATTCCCGGGTGGACTTGATTTTGGACGCGGCTTGGTGGATGTTAATGTGCGCGGTGTCGAAATTTCCGGCCGTTCTTTCTTGACATTTTTTTGCAGTTCACGATGTGGCCGCTGTTCCGATGCTTGAACTTGGACAACGTTCTCACAATCTGCGAGGTAGGTGCTTTGGCTCGTGCTAGTATGGATACTGAGTCGGCCCCAGCTCGCTCTGGCCCCAACTGGGAAAATCCTGTTCCTTTCTCGTCACCCGGCCATGCTAGGGATTGCGGTCTCTACCATCCGTTATCTCGTCGAGATGCGCGGGTGGAGTGGTATTGCGCTACCTATCGTTCATGCACGCGATGCGAGGATTTATTTGGAGGACCCTGGCCCATGGTTGATGGGATTGAGCACCGAGGCACGGTACATTGCGCGAACGTCACCTGAGGTTTGCGTGGTTGATCTGTGAGTATATGGCTTTGTTTGTGCACTGAACTGATCGTGGGGCGATTCGACATTGAATCGATATGTTGGATATTGACCCACTGCACACGTTTTGGATCATCACACGCTAACTGTTATATTTGCTCAGGGACATCAACTATGTCAACTGTGCTTCGCCACCTAATGGCGTCGTCTCGACCAAGCAACAGCGTGACAAGCTCCGGAAAATTCTCCTGGGCGCGTTTGACCAATTCTACCACCCCGATAACACAGTCCCGCCCGAGTTCAAGGAGGCATTCCCAGCGGGTCGGTTCCGCCCACTGTGCAAAATCCAGACCAAGCGTGGAAGCTCGACGGCGGTTGTCGCGGAGAGTATCAAGGCACCCGAATGGTGGCACCAGACTAAAGTCCTGCAGGCGTTTGACGCGGTGCTCAAGGACAAGTCGCGCAAGCCGTCGTTGCTGAAACGTCTGACGATGATGGGCATGGGCCGGCGCCAGGCTCAGCTGAGCGCGGCCGAGCAGCTTGTGCAGCGTTCAATCCGGAAGCGGGCAACTGCATTTGTGGATGCGCGGGACGACTTGGAGACCAAAATTGGGCGGTTGAGTCGTCGGTTGAATTTCTTGATGGGTGAGAGCGAGCTTTGGAGGGAAAAGTTTGTGGCGTTTGAGGGGTATGCGGAGAAGTTGAGCGCCGAGGCTGCCGAGTTGAGGGCAAAGATCGGGAAGGAGCAGAGGGAGAGTAGGAGGTTGAGTGGACTGGTTAATGTAAGCACGCAAGAGAAGGAGCGGCTTGCTGCAGGTCAGTACTTGCGGTCCCTATTTGTTTCAACCAATACTGATGAATGGCACAGAGTTGCATGCAAAGGAGGAAGCCCACCAGGCAGCCCTGCTCGAGCTGGATGCGATGAAGCGCAACATGGACGAGATGGAGCGTGAACGTGCGCAGATGGTTGCCGAAGTCGAGGCGCAAATCGAGCGCGCGTTGGCATCGATGGCGTTCAGCGACGGTGAAGGCTTCTCAGACTATTCGCGTCCCGGTTCGGCGATGAGCGAGGTCAGCGGCGAGAACTCTGGGATGCATGGTCACTCGGGCATTGGTGTTGGGCATGCAAGTGTCCAGGGTTTGAGGCACGTCGAGAGTGGACCGGGCTTGAGACACGCTAGCGGGCAATCGTTTGGGTCCGGGTCGTTGAGTGATGGAGCCAGTTCGCGCCAACTGAGGTCGATGGCGACTGCGACGACGCTTGCGGACGATGCGTCTGACGAGGCTACCCGAGTCGGGGTTGATATTTCATCAGCCATGGCCAAGGAGGGGGAGGAGGGCCCAACATTGGTTGTGCCGCTTGGAACGCGCAGGTTTTCGGCGTCAAAACACGAGGGCGTAGACGGGTTTGTGGCCGTTGATCAGGGGATCACAGAGAGGAGCGACGTGGTTGCGATGAAAGTACACCAGATTCAGCAAAAGGTGAGGCCAGACCACAGCTTTTTTTTCGTCAGCTGATAAACTACTTTTCAGCTTGAAAGCGCACTTGCAGATCACCGCCAGCGCCGCAGCCACTCTGTCACAAGTGGAAGTGCCAGTGAGGCAGACTCGATCCAGCGTGTCCTGAGCGAGGGTGATTCGGCTGGCCGCCGTGTGCGTACTCCTCGTGGGGCTAGTCGGCTAGCTGAAGGAGCTACCCCTAAACGGCGCCGCTCCCGGTCATCTGCGTCTATTCGAGCTGCGCGCGAGGCGCTGATGGCCGTCAAGGACGCCGTGCCGCCCATCCCCAAAACTCCCGCAAATGGGACGCCGAATGGTTCCGTGGTTGGACATGGGAACGAGACTATGCCCAAGACACCCCGTGTTGGGATGACTGCCACCCCCGAGCGGTCTTCAATCGAGTCCACAGACGCCAACACTATTGCCAAGCCTTTTCTCGACGTCAAGGCTTTCCCCCAGGCCCCAGGGTCGCCCAGGATGCCCTTGACCCCATTGACGCCCAGCCGTGGGATTGCCGACGACTCGGATGATTCGTATTTGAGTGCGGTGTCCGAGACTGCCCGTGGTATGCGTGCGGGCAGCGGGAGCGACGAGGATACAAAGCGGATCATGGGCCGGCGGACGCATAGGAAGAGCGGCGCCAGGATGCCATCCCCGGCAGTGAGTGAGGCGACTGCGGTTGGCACGGCGCGTGTCGCTTGAGAAAAAAAATCTCGGTTTGGTTGTGCTCTCTGGTCCCCGCTCGACTGTTTGTCTGTCGATATCCACCTTCGTTCATCTCGCAAAGCGGTTGCCTCTTCTCTTTATGCTGAAACAGATATACCACTGTTCATTAACCAGTCGCTCCTTACTCTTTGTTTTTTTTTTTCAGCCTTGTTTGCTGTTAACAGCTGCGCTCGTTTTTTCTTGTTGCTTTTTTTGATACGTTTTAGCCTTGGCTTTATTGGTGTCGCGCATGTACATATCGTGTATCTTGGCTGGCATAATTCGTTTGTCTATACTTATGGTAGAATGCATGTGGTGTGCAGTACTTGTCGTGGTGCGAGCACTTGAGTCTCAAGTACGCTGTGATGGCGCAATCGGGAATGCACTGTGGTCCACTTCAACGGATTAGTCAGCTGTGCGCTGGTTCGAAACCCTCCCCTCGCAGACGTCTTGGTCTGAATTTCCACCGCGTGGCAGCACGTGGCCGGACTTTCTATAATCGCCCGGTGATTTGTCAGGGAGTCAACTCCGCAGCACCACCGAGCGGCCGAGGCTGTCCATCGAGACAAGGGGGTGTTTCCAGACGCGCTACTGGCCCGTGCCTGGTGCAAACCTTTTGCCGCTGCTCATTATAATGGTTTCCGGGTGCGCACAATATAACATTATTCAAGAACTCAAACTATTTTACATGACTCGTTTCAGTCCAAGTCTTCGCCTCTTTGTTGCGTGCTAACTGCTCACTATTAAGCTCGAGTAAAAACCAACTCACTCTGGATTGTCTGTCACTCCAATCTTGATAACCATTCTGAAAAATATAATAGCTCAATGCCACAGAAGATCCTACCAAGACAACTTAAGCATTAACAAATGCGTGGATCAATTCGAAAGCGAGCGAGCATATCGAGTTGAAGGCCATGAGCATGATCAAATTCCTCCATGAAAACGGGGTTTTCTTGTGCTTTGTGCTCGGTGTTGCAGTCTCCCACAAGAAAGCGCAAGCTGACTCAGCTTGCACGCGAGCCTCCACGTGACCGCGTCCTTGTTGCTCGTCGGCGTTAACCTCTTTCTTGCTCCCAGCACGATGGCCTCTTTGGGATTCGCGCAATGGGCGACTGGCGTTCGTAATCGCATGGCAAATGACCCCGGCCGTGCAGACTTCAAAGACCAGGTTCAGTGTCATGGGCATCTCTTTCTTCATGAGTACCTTGACGACGTTCTTAACGCTCCACGCCCCGAGTTGGTTTCCCTTCGTATTAATCTAGACGTTCTGCTAATTCTCTGAACAGGAGTGTAATCGAATTTGCGAAGACTCCAGGCAGGAACAAGACCGCGTCGAAACGAACTCGCGCGGCCAATGCATCGGCTCAGAAGGTCAAACCTATCGTGCCGCTCTTGTTCCCTGTAAGCCTTTCTCACATCTGTATCATCCTATCAAGCTCACATATCTATTAGGATGAACCAGTGGACAAAGAAAATATATCCGCGCTCTCTTCTACTGCCAAACAACCTCAGCTCAAGGGCACCTCCCGTTTCCAGAACGCTCTTTTCACAGCTCGCGAAACACTTACCGACGACGCCCCACACACTCGTGACTCCATCTCTCGCGCCACCTTTTCTCGTCCCGGGGTCCCGGTGTTCAGTCCCGCTGCACCGGCACCTGCTCGAACCCCACTCGACGATCCCCTCTCGCCTTTCCGGGACGCCGAATCTCCGGAAAAGGCACCGCCACCACCTCAGCAGCCACAGGAGAATGTTATCACCCCTCAACAACTCTTTACGGCCAAGCTTATCATTCAACCGTCCTCACCGGTCGCCGAACCTGCTGCAGAGCCAAGCCCCATCGTACCTCCAGGTCTGGCCCCAGCTTCGACTACGAATACTATTACTGGAGTCGAATCTCAGCCAACCGAGGTAGACCTTTCAGTCATCCAGGAAGACGACGAAGGGAACTCCATCGTAGTGTTTGAAGATGCGCGTTCAGAGTTCTCTCAACCAGCCACGGCGCCGGCGCCCGAAGAAGAAGAGGCGGATATCACAGAAATCGCGGCGTATGAGGATGAGCAGATCGCCCCCACCGTTCCTGCTGCCCTTCAGCAAGAAACAACCCTTCCGCAGCTAGCAAAGGCAGTTTCATCCCCCGCCTCAACAGTCGTCTCAGCCCCTGTTCCTGCAAAGGCAGCCTCCTCTCCAGTCCAACGACCACCGACTCCCGTGCAACGGCTTCCCAGTCCACCTGCGTCAGAGGATACGCCCGCGCCAAGCTCGAAGCAGGGCTCACCCGCCCAAACCGCCGAGCCGGAGCCAGGACCTGCTGGACCAGTTCCAATTGTTTCGGCTGCCGAACTTGCACCTGTTCTTGTCTTGGAGCCGGAGCCAGTGCCTGCTCCGGCTTCGACAACAAGTCAACCTACTCCCCCTCCCGAACCAGCGCCAACCGCAGCTCCCGCTCCTCTCTCCCGTGGGAACTTGCAGAGCCAGATCCAACCGGCTCAGCCCCAACCTGCGCAAACACGCCTGGCAAATCCAGCTCGGGGTTTAGGTGGAGCTTTTACGGGTCCATCACTCAAGGACTTGAGGAGGGAGCCCAGCGTGTCCGGTGCGGCGCACCGAGAGTTGAGGCAGTCAAGTTGGAGGAAGAAGCCTGATGGTTCCGCCCCCGCTGCAAGTGTCCCCGTGGCCCCCGCGGAAGACTCCAACCGATTGAAGCGCAAGTCCTCGGTCCTTACGAAACCCGGCACGTCCAAGCACCAGCGCAAGCATTCTTCCTCTTCCTCTCATTCCCTGTCTTCTTCGGACAACGAGCAGACAGAGATGCAGGTGCCACTCAAGGATGAGGATAGTACTGGTGGTAGTGGATGGAACTCGGGTGGGTCGATGTTGGATGATTTGAGGAGTCGGCTGGCGAGGCTGGAAAAAAGTACTAGTGGGAAGACACCTGCTGCTGCTAGGACTTGGAGTGGTGCTGGGGGGAGCGGGAGCGGTATCACCCCTGTTTTGGACCCGGTTGAATTACCCGACGAGCGAAGGATGAGTATTTCAGACTTGGGTATTCCGAAGAAGCCTGCATCTCTCAGCAACAAGCCTCAGCTTCAGCTGGTCGGGAATGAGGACGTTACGGTTAATCCACTCGCGCTCTCGACAGATGCCTTGGAAGGGCAACAGGCCGCAAACGAATCGATTCTGTCTAACCGTACGACCACGCCAGAGAACTCGCCCCCGCCTGTCCGCAGGGTCTTGCCCGCCCCACCCATCTTTGCCGTCCCTCCTGAGCCCCCCGCCCCAGTTACGGCCAAAGTCTCATCAGACACAGTGCGGGCAGCTGCCAGAGCCGAGGCTGCCCGGTTCTTTGCTGGGACCAAGCTTGCTCCCGTTCAGCCTGCACCCAGCACTGAAACGCAATCCACGATCATGACAGAGGTGGAAAGTGTATTTGATGCACAGGGCCAGACCCAGAGCCAGTGGTCGCAGAGTACCACTCAAAGCATGTTTGGCGCGAATGAGGGCGATGTGATTAGCCTGGACGATGAGTTGGATGCGGATCTGGATGGCGAGGGTGAGGCGGATGAGGAGGCTGAAGAGGATACCAAGGTAAGTCGCTAGATTGATCCCACTGAAACGGATAGCTGATGGTTTTCTTTTCAGGCCTCTGATCGAACTTCCTCCCTCGCGTCGTCCACAACTCAAACTCGGTCCATGGCCAAGAAGGGACCGGTGAAGAGCATCCAGCTCGCAGCCGCTGCGGCCAAAAAGGTAAGTTCCCGTTCGTTTTCATTGGCATTTCAACCCGGCTCATTGCTGTGCTGCTAGGCTGCGGAGGAACAAGACCGCAAGATGACGAGAATGAAGGACATGGAAGAGCGCAGGCAAGCTGCGGCACTGCGCAAAGCTGAGGAGGACAAGGCCAAGTCTAGCGAGCTTGAGAAGAAGCGCAAGGAGCGCGAGGAACTTGTTGTGTCGAAGAGTGTCAAGCCAGTGGCCAAAAAGGTACGTCTGTCCCAGTGCAAACTTTGTATAGACCATAACGATTGTGGTGCACAGGCGCAGGAAGATCCTAACAAGAAGCGCAAGGTAGAGGCGGAGAAGAAACCCGCCGAAACGAAGAAACCAATGGGCTCGTCGGTGTTCAAGGATACCACCGCAACCAAATCGCGCATTGCCAAACCGACTCCCGGACCCTCCGCCTCGACTTCGACCTCCCAGCCCCCGCAACTCAAATCTGCGATGAAGTCCACGGCTAATCCATTCGCGCCGCCACCTTCTGCAACCAAGACGATCAAGCACGTTGGGTCGTCGTCGAGCCTCAAATCTGTCAGTGGGTCAATCAGTAAGAAGGCGAAGGCGAGTATTTCGGACGCGCCCGGCCAGGCACTGCAGGCACAGATGCAAGCGAGAGTCCAGGCACAGCTGAAGGCTGCGCAGAAGGAACCAGAAGTGCAGAGTGAAAATATTGAACTGCCAGACATCAACAGCGAGTAAGCGCCAGTTATTTCAACTCAATTAGGACGCGTGCTAATTAATTTTATAGGTACTCCGACTCGGAGGACGAAGACCGCGGCAAAGACTTCCCTGACTGGGCTCAGCCGGACGAGCTCATGCAAGCGCTCAAAGACCAAGAGACGTACAACCCAGCCGCCATTTTCGGGCCCATTCAGCCGCTCAAGATGGGTGACTTGTTCAAGACTGGACACGCCCGATTCCGGAAACGTACAAGTTCGGCCAACTGGGCCGGCACAGACGGCATTACGCTTGAAGAAGAAATCGAGTACGCCCGTCGCATGGGGTACAAGAACTAATTCTTTTTGGTGTATGTTGTATTATGGACGCTTTGCTTTTCTCGTGATTATTTTGGCTGTGTTGCATATTTTAGCTTGCTACCTCACGCCCCTGTGTATTACATACATATGACTTGCATCCACCTATGCGACTATGCGGCTCCTGTTATCATCAATACTACATTTTATTCCATGTGGTTTGCCGCGGCCTCGCGTCCCATTCTGTCAGCAAGCCGGATGGGCTCGGGTATCCGATATTTGCTCAGTGCCATTGTTAAGCGTATCGCCGTAGTGAGCGATACACGATGTCCGGCGGACACAAATAGAAAATTGCTCGATGTCGGCGAGCGCAAGGCCTGTGCATGTGGGCACAAGTTGCTCAACGTACGAGCCGAATAAACGTAAAAGAGCAGTGACTTACAGCACCGACATAGCGGTCTCCTTCTGCGCTGAATATTCCCAGGTAGTCTCCCGGGCGTTTCAAGATTTCACGGGCTTTGATTTTCATTCCTTTTTGTGAAAGCCGCCAATGTGACTGGACGTCCACGTCCGCGTCAAGTAGTGCGTGTGCGTTTGGAGGATGGTATGTTTTCGCCACCCCAACCTGTGAATGGTGTGTCAGCCCCACGCACGCGTATTGGCACGAGTCCGAGAATAGAAGACAAATGCCCACAGTTGGAATATCCGCCTGCACTCCAACAGCCGTAGCGACGCCTGCTTCCCGTACATGCAGCTGGCCATTCCCATCGACTAAAAGAACCTGTGGGAACTCGTCTTCCTTGCCAAGTCGTTCGAGATGCTTTCTTAGGTCGGATAGGAGTTCAAGATAGGCTGGAGTCTCCCGGTATGAGAGGAATGATGGGATGTAAGGGGCCGCCAAGCGAATAGGGAGCGTGATTGAGTGGACAAGCTGGATAATTGCCTCAGTGACAAAAGATAGTGCAGGGTTCGTCACTGACCGTGAGCGCGGGGTAATCGAGCACCGTGATAACCCCATATGCGTCTGGTTTTGAGTCCGACACCGAAGGCTTAGGACTATTGGAGCTGGTGGCAGAGGCATTATGGCCAGCCAAATTCGCGCTCTCTTCTCCCTCTCCTTCTCGGGTAATAAAGCTGATGTCCAAACCACCAACATATTTCAGACCGGATAGGGTGAACGCGTTGGGTGCTTCGTTGTGGGCGATTGGCTCGTCGTAATCAGAGATGCCGCGTGCGTCAAGGGAAACAGAGTCTTGGGTGGGGATGACTTGGAAGGATAGGTTACGGTCTTCAAAAATAGCTTGATGTCGCAGCTGGAGCTGTTTACTGGAACATCCATTTTAAGTAAAGAGCCATCCAACCCAGAAACCAACTCACACTATCCATTGCTTCTTAACGGCCTCCAGATCTTCGGCGTTCATTGTATTTCGCGCCAGCCGACGAAGGGACAGTGAACAAGCCAGTCGCACCTTTCGCTCGTCGTTGTCTTGGCTAAAGTAGATTAGCGCCCAAGTGACTCGACATATTTTTTCGGCTCCTCCGACGCAAGGGAGAGGGTGGAGGTGATATGCATCCCTGACTGCTCAGCATAAGCACCATGGCAAAGTTAGGCTTAATACGCGCAGCGGCAGAATCCATACAAACAACGTGATTACTTCCTCATGAGTAGGTATACGGAATCGCCAACAATAATACCCTGCATGTGTCGGTACGATCCTGTAAGTGACATGAGGAGCCCACCGTAAGATATATACGCTGTGCTGTGGTTCGGGTGAGTGGGGAATAACCAAGGTAGCGGGTCAAGACACTCACACGTTGTCCGCCTGTCCCTCGTCAAATTTGTAAATCTGCCAGACGTTAGAGACAAAACTAGCGAAACATCGGCTGTCTTACCTTTCCGTACATAACATACTCATAATCCTCTTCTAACCCTTGTTGGCCCTTTCCGTCGGGTCTCCAAACGTCTTTTCCTTCAGTGGAGTCACTTGCACCCCCTCGAGCAAGAGAAGAAGCCAAGACGAGAGTGAACTTGTCGTCGACCTCCAAAGGATAGAGCTCGATATTATAGTCCAGCGTCAGGTGCATCCCCAAGTTGGATGAGGTGGCTACTAGCCGCGACACTGATGACGCCAATGAATTCAATTTGGGCACATTCGGACACAAGTGGGCCCCACCTCGATCGAACTTTTTGCCGTCCGCGTCAATCGCTGTCACCGTGAACAGGTCATCGAAAACGATCTTAGACTGCGCAGAGGTCATTTCGCGAGAGGAGTGGGCAGGTTGACGTTGAGAAACCTTGAGGTGCTTTTCGCCGGGAGATGGGTATCATTATGTCAGCAAACCGTGTCAAACAATCTAGAAACCCATCACTAGAGTATTCAGTAATGGCGCGTTCAATACATCAAGTGCCTGAGCCGACGGCTTTTGTGACAGCCCAGAGCCTTTTGATCGACTATGTAGATGTTCAGAGCGGCTACCAAACTCCTTGATCCTCTCTGACCGGGCAAATCAGGCTCAGTTGCAGGCGTATCGAGCATGATTCACATTCACTTTACACGAGACAGTTGACTGGGACACCGGAATGGTTGGCAGCTTGAGTGGCCATTATCTAGGCACCTTGGACCAGCTCCCGAATTATTCCGGGCAACTATTAGCTCACATGTCCCAGAATCAGGAAATGGGTGTATGCGTCATCAAAGTCGTGGCGATAGTGCCAACCGCTTGGGAGGTCTCGGTCGTCGGCTGGCTCAACAAAGCCTCGTACTCCGCACCGGGCTTGGAATCGTGGCTCGGCAAACGAGCAAGCGTAAATTTAGCCACTTGACGTTGTACTCTGCCGCTGGTCTCAGAACTCCCTTGGACCGTGAAACGGCCCTTTGATATCCTTTGGTATCCCATGGATTTCGCTGCAGGCTACACCTCTTTGACGGGCACTTTGTTCGTGACCACGCGAATTGCCGCTTCGGCGCTTGGTCACCGACCCCGAGTGGTGTAGTGCCATGCGCAGAACATGTGCCAATTGGACCGAGGTATTTTTGCGGCGCCGTTACCGTTGATCAGCGCTCTTTGACTGTGCACCGGCGTGGCACTACAACCATTGGTAGCTCCACTATGCCATATATGGGATCTACCCTTCCGAGCCTGCCACCCACTCCAGCTTTAAAGACTCATGTTCCCGTTCCCGTCCATGATACTTCTACCCCCTTGACTACCGCACCTACTCAACGCCTTCTGGGCATGCCCAAGCTTTTCATCGACAACCTAGGAGTAGACGATACGCAGTATGCTTTCGTGGATGTCTCGGGGCGGACCCAGTTCTCCTCGGTCTGCACCGGCCGCGACGTCGACGGCAGTATCTCCACGGATATATACCAACACGAATCTGTGGGCTCTCCGGTGTCCCAAGGGCATCTGGTAGCGACCATCAAATGGCCGCCAAACGCCTTTCGGGACCCAGTCCTCGTACTTCATTCTGAAGACCAGCCCCAGAAGATGACGAAACTCCAGCTCACAACCCACCTTATCAAACAGTATGTCTGTCCTAGTTTATTCCTCTTCGGTTTAGCCCTAAACACCTCCGTTTTGCAGGTCGCTTAGTATGGTTACTAAGGGTCATTCACGAGCACACTGGAGGCGGATACGGGAATCGGGAAAGTTGGCCGTAAGTCACTTGATAATGTGTCTCGCTAAGCTTGTGCTGACGTGTCTCCGTAGCTCTTTGCGGGTCATACCCGAGAGAAACGTCTCATTGCCGACGAGTGTCAACATGCGGGCAAGCGATGGCTCCAAATAGAGACCAAACCTATGCACCACTGTTCTATTACCGACGCCGAGATTGTCGCAAGCTGGATAGCCATGAACAAAGTGGCCAGTGATGACCGGAGTCTATTTCCGTTTACCTTTCCACGCTGTCTTTCTAAATGTTTTTCGATTTCCCACCCTGCGTAGCACATTCTTTTTGGCATCTCATTTCGCGGTCTCATTTTTGGTAATTCGTGTAACTTATTGTATTTGTGCTATATTCTCCTCTCGTGTACACTGTATTTTGACTAGTGTTATCTGAACATAGACGATTGACTCTGGACCGAGCATATATTCACCCGAATTTTGTGAACCCGATCCGCCACGTGAGAACGGCCACGATCCAGGGGCCGTTTCAAGACTTGACCACCACCGAGAAAGCACTTATCAGCTTGTCTACTGGAGCATACTTTACTATGACAATAGCCCAAAATAATGCCGAAAAGCGTCGGTTTGCAGTGATTGGAGCTGGGGCGTCAGGCTTGGCTATACTCCGCGTCTTTGCGGACGAACTCAAACAAGATCTAGCCTCGGGACACTGCGAGATCGTTTGCTTTGAAAAGAGAAATGATTTAGGGGGAATCTGGTGAGCGAACTCTGTTCACCGCTCACCCGCTGGCAATTTACCCTCGAGGCTATTAGGCTGCCTAGTGAGCCAAACCCTCCGTTGTCCAGCATACCCGCTACGCCACTTTATGATTCCTTGACAACAAACTTGCCTTTACCCGTCATGACTTTTCTATCTCAAAATGCTGCACCTTGTACTTGGCTCTTTCCACCTCATCAAGAGATAAACAAGTACTTGCACGACTATGAGAAACGATTCAACCTTCGGAGGTTTATTACCTTTGACACTCTGGTTTCTCGAGCCTTTTGGGACGAGCGCGCCAACAAGTGGGAACTTAGTTTTCACAAAAACGATCAAACCGAGAACGAGTCTGTGGAACACTTTGATCACCTTCTTATCGGCAATGGCCACTACGCAAAGCCTTACAGTCCAGACTTTGAGGGGCTAGCTCTCTGGGCTTCCCACGAGTCACGTAGCGTGACGCATTCTATGTGGTATCGGGAGCCTTCGCCGTACCAAAATCTCAGAGTGCTGGTCATCGGCGGAGGACCGTCGGGGAACGATATCAGCGGCGACATATCTGAAGTCGCAAGGGAAACGATACAAAGCGTACGGTCCTTCCAGGACGGGCAAGCGGGGCGAATAACCCAGCGGGGTGCCATCGATCATTTTACAGTG
>WSLN01000197.1:0-22691 GCA_019677355.1 Ceratobasidium sp. 370
AATCCTGATTGCTCGTGACCGTCAAATGACCCTCCTGTGTACCCCGGATTTGGGGGGTTGCCTCGCTGTGCTCCTCAGCTCTTGATGTCTCGTAATTGCTAGTGTGCGTGGGCAGATTTACCTGTGCTTCTGGGCTCCCAAAACTATACGGCAAATATTTTTGGTTGCTGGGTACGTCCGGGATCAGCTGGCATAAATTCGGCAGGAGAGGGCGACACGACACAGCTTTTGGAGGAGCGTGCCAATTTGGTTCTCTGTTATGCAAAGCGGGCCGTAGACGAAGTTCTTTTTACAAAAGGTGCGTAGAAGTCAAAGCGAGAGAGCCGAGATTTGTCTTCTGGAAGGTCCTGCAATGGAGATGCAGAACTAGGGATGCGGGTCATAACGACGTTGCGCTTACGGTGGACTGGGTGGTGTTTTTGGCATCGCGATGTTCAGTAGGAATCAAGTCTAGCAGAGGCTGCGCATTGGGAGGTTGTCTCCAGATATGAGGAGCGGCACGGCGAAAAAAGCCACGAGAGATGGTTAGAAAACCTGCAAGATCTGAACACTTTATATTAGCGCATATGGGTGCGATAATGTCGTAAGTAACGAATGTTAGATCGTTTGACGAGGTAGAATGTTGCGTGGTGAGGGCAGCTGCGAACGTGGCGGTGGTTGGGTAGCACAGGTGCTGACGCTGCTTTGTCATAATCCATGCGGTGCTGACAGATATCTTAGAATGGCGACGACAGAGACAACCCGATGGTGCACGATCTAGACCTTTGGCTCCTGCGGTTAGCCATTATGTTCGCCGCGTAGTTTCGGCTGTTTTAAGTTTGATGGTTCTACACCGATATACTGTATATCAATAAAATATAGACAAGTATGATTGGTGCTGGCACGCGAAGTCAACTGGAAGGCTTGTGGGAGGACCTCACAGCTAGATAAATCAGAACCTAGTGCGCAAATAAAGCCCATTCTGTGAACCACGCATAATCCGCCGTTTCTTCGAACAACACTTACCGTGTCGATAATAAACTGAATCACATACGCCAGCGCAAGCGTTGGCAACACCATATTGCTGCGTCCAGCTCAGAGCCTAGTCTAACAAAGGCAGGGAAATGACCTACCTATCGACCCATCTCAAGAAGCCGGCACGCTGTGACAGCGGCGTGTCTGCTGACTCGGCGTACGTCTGGGACTTTCCGAGGTTTAGCAACAAGAGCAAGAGCATGACGATGCCTATTGCATAGCGGCTGAATATAGAAGCCCAATGGAAGCGATCTACGAAAAATGGATGCTCGATCAGAGGTGAAGCGAGGAGCGGGGGATAGAGCATACCTCGCGGCCAAGATTGGATAAGATTGAGACTGGCAAGGGTAATAAAGGTACCACCGCACATGGCCATGATGTAACGGACATTATTCAAGCCGGGGCGCACGAGTTCGTTCAATATCTGCTCAGGATGAGTTGTAAAGGTGGTGTATAAAAGTGTGCATATATACGTACCTGATAAAAGTGAGGAAGGGAGCTACTAGTTGTTAGCAAGCTGTGGTAGTCCTGTAGATGCAAAGGGCTCGGTTATTTACCCATGTGCTGGGCCTGTGACACAAGTCGAGAGCATACCTCGAGAGTGTAGTTGTCATCATTCAGATATTTCTGGATAGTCTGTTGTGTCGTATCCGGGATGGAATCGTTGTCCATAAACGTCTATATTTCTTTGGTTAGCGATAGGACCAGAATCCCGATCACTTTGACTTACTATATACGTATTAAACGTTACTTTCAACTCCAACCTAAGAAACCACACGCCTAAACTCTCGCTCATGACCGGATCAACATCGGCGTCGGATGATATTGTTTGATTGAGCAAGCTTATATAGGCCGCGTATTCGTCGCTGTAGGAAATCCCGCCTTGGAGAAGAAGGGGCCGCATCTTTGCGCTGAGTTGGTCCATGGGCAGGTTGGCAGAGATGGTACCGCTGGTTTGTGCAATCATGTAGGTAGAAGACGCTATGAAGCTCTGGAGCAGTAACTGGTTCTTCACCCCTACTTACACAAACTCGTCAGATACAGCTAGCGGGAGCAATTGATGACTGACCTTCCAGTAGCAAAATGACGGTTAACAGCCACGGAAGATGCATCATCACCCAAGCCGCACGTCGTCGAACCGCCTTCAAAGGTGCGGCACCGTTAAAGTACGAGTATGCGAGGAAGAACACGATAATGGCACAGCACACAATACCAGTACCTGTCGGACTGCTGAATCCAGGTGCTTTCTCGATGGCGTAGAATGTTCCCGCAATTGCGTTGATACCCTGGGGATGTACTAGTTAAAACACATAACGAGCAAGGAGCAATGGGAGACTTGCCTCTCCAAGGATGATAGTCGTGATATCGGTAAGCCTCTCGGTGATAGACCCGTGTGATCTGAGCTTGATCCCGTCGCCCTCTCCAAAGTCCATCTGAAACATGACTATATGCGCAACGACTTCGACCAAAATTGCCACGCCCCACAGGACAAACTTGAGCGTGGCGCCTTCGGGCGTCTGTCCGAAATGGTCCATAGTAATGCTGAATGCAGCGAAGAATAGGGCTGAGGAAATTACGAGCGAGGCTGGGACAATGAAGAGCTTGAGCGGATAATGTTTGGCTTTCGATGTGATTTTAGCATATAATGCAACTGTGGGTTGAAAGTCGGTCGGTCAGAAGACATGAGCGTAGATAAACGTCCATGCGAACCTCGCAGATGTTGGATGAGCAGTAATGCGCTGCGATCAGTTGAATTAGGATGCCGCATGTCGTTGATAACAGCTCGTGGCTACCTACCGGCTCACGGAGATCGATATCATAATAACTCTAATCGATATCTTGGCGAGACGTTCGTCTCCGTACCGATCAGGAGTTATGGTATCGACATCATATGGCTCCAAGTTATCAGAGCCAGGCGAATGCAAGATGTAGTTGGTTATATCAAACCCTAAGAAACGCAGTTAGGTTCCGTATGTCATTTAAACGAGCTTTCTGACCTCGTGTGGCAGAAGCCAACGCCCCGAATAAGACCAATTGAAAGAAGGTGAATAGCATATGGAACCTGGCCGTTTTGAACAAGATGGTCGTTTGGTGCATAGGCAGCACTTACCAATCGTCGGTGTAAAACTCGGCATTGTAAAAGATCTAGATGTTGATTTAGCACGAATAAGAAAGGTGAGGCGGAGTTGGCAAACCTGTGAAACCCAAAGCCACCATGCTGTTGTGAAAAAGATGACATAGGATATTGAATTCTGTATTTTAGGGCTGTCAGCTTGGAAACACATCGGGTAACCGCTCGATTTCCCATACCCACGGGTCCCTGAATTGGGCGTTGCTGGGCGTTTGCTTAGCACCGAATCACTGCTTGGCAAGAGCCAACTTACGAAGTCAGACTCGAGAACGTAGCTGTCCAAGATAAATCGTAGAACTAAAATGGATATTAGCCATAAATTAAGCGTGATCAAACAACCAATATACACACCAGATTGAGCCAACCCGGGATCTGGTCACCCCACTCCCGATCCGAGTTCCTTCTGTTTGGAACGATGACACTCTCCGATGTAACATTTTCGACGTCCACGTTGTAGCTTGATTTACCCTCGTATGTGCACGACGAGCGGCGAGTTGCAAGGGATGTAGACGAGTCGATCGTCCTGAGCTCGTAGATCTTCCGAGAACAAGAGCTTCCTGGCTCAAAAGGATTTCGAGAAATAGGTCGTCTTTGCTTAAGACGATGCTCCCAGAGCGTAGGACTGCAGCAGGTCTGAATCAGCTACGCCCCACGTACGCTAAACGGTCAGAGTGCTCACTTGACACCAGGATCCGGCGAGGTGTTTATGTTGAGAAAGAGCGTCGACATGGAGAATAGTGCACCGTGACCTAGAGCGCGGGCACCCCATCCTCGATATATAGTCGTCGAGCTGAAAACCACATAGCACGTTTTCAACTCCGACGACGGGATGCCCCCGATTTGGTCTTTACCGAGCTCAATTCCCCACCGGCCGGAACAGAAGCGCCTAGAAACCTACCCGGGGCTCTATTTCTGTGCGTTCACCATGCTGGCGTTTCTACCACCGAGACTTCCCCGCAGAGTTATGTCACGGACTCCTGGGTTAGGGGGGGTATATATAGATGCAATTCCCCTGATCGACTAATATAGTCATTTCAACCAACGCCCACCTGAAATCAAGAAATCAGCTGGTGATCTCCGTCATTTGCGCCATGAGGGTGATTTGGGTTGGTTCGCAACGAGGTGGGATGTAGCGACGTTTTCGCAAATTAGCAAGTAAAGATAAATACATCGAGTGCGCATGAGAAAGATGCACGATTGTTCTGGGACCAAAAAAGAAAACAATAACGGGCAGAGCTGTACCAAGAAAACGGTACGCTTACTGATCCTTTTCGACGGTAGAGGGATGCGCCTTGCGTCCAAACCATACCGCCGCGTAGACAAGTGCCTGGAAGACATATGAGCAACAATGATGTAACGCCAAAATGCAGGGGTACCTACCGTGTCAACAATGAACTGAACGCCATACGCTAGAGCCAATGTTGGCAGAACCCAGTTGCTGATTCTCAATATCAGCACACCGCACACAACCAAATACAAAAACAACTCACGCATCGATCCAGTTGAAGATGGCCGCCCGATCCTTATCCGGAACGTCAACTGGTTGGAAGTACGTCTGGTATTTACCGACGTTCAATAGCACAAGCAACACCATGCAGAAGCCCATAATGTAGCGACTGATGATAGATGCCCAGTGGAAACGATCTACGAACATGAATACGTGGGTACAAGAGCGCATGTATCCGGGGGTGAACGTACCTCGGGGCCAGGATTGGATGATGTTCAACGTTGCGAGGCAGATAAAGGTCAGGCCGCACAAGCCCATAATGTATCGTGCATTGTTGACGCTGGCATGGATCAAGTCCCAAATAAACTGCAAAAATGGGTGAGGACACAAAAGAAAATGGAATGCAGCGCGTACGTACGCCCAACAAAATCTCGGGCTGGTCTGACAGGAGATCCTGTGGTCAAGAATATTAGTGAGGGTGCAGAAGGCGATTATAAACTGATTTACTTGCCTGGTACACATATGCATAGTCGTTCTGGTACTTATTAATGTTCTGCTGAACATTATCCGCAATCGTCTCGTTATCCATAAAGTTCTACTCAATCCAAGATCAGTTCCCGAATGCCCAGAAAGCGAAAGACAAGAACTTACGATATAAGTGTTAAGAATACTCATCATCTCCAACCGATAATACCAAACACCCTGTATCTCGGCAAGCGTCTGATCGTCCAGGTCCGTTACGTTCGTAGCCGTCATGTTCTGGTTGATAAGGTCGACAAGTTTAGCCCACTGCGAGTCAAATGTCATGCCGGCTTTGAGCATCAAGGGCCGCATAGTGTTGTTGAAAGCGACTGCGTCAAAGTCGCCGTCTGAGTAGATGAGGTTGGTGGTTTGCTCGATGAGATAGGTGGCAGAATTCAAAAAGCTCTGTTGAAAACGGTTAGTAAATTGACAGTGCGGTATAACGTTCCGGTGCACATACCGAGAGCAACAGCTGGTTCTTGACCCCTATTGAACAAGTTAGCTAGGTACATAAATACCCCAGGCCAAATGGCGGCTCACCCTCAAGGAGCAGGATAGCACTCAGGAGCCACGGAAGGTGAGCCATAACCCATGCAGCACGACGACGCACAGATTTGAGAGGCGCAGCGCCCTCAAAGTACAGATATGCCAAGAAAAAGACGATAATCCCGCAGCAGACAATGGCAGCACCGGTTGGCCCACCAAAACCTGGGGCTTTTTCGATCGCATAAAACGTCCCGGCAATGGCGTTGATACCCTACAAACATATAATCACATTAGCATTACCAGAGCAGAGGCTACAGACTGTACTCACCTCTCCAAGAATGATGGTCGTGATACCGCTGAGCCGTCCAGCAATCGATCCATGCGACTTCAACCGGATTCCGTCATTGATGTCCCACTGGAACCGGACGATATGTGCGATGACCTCGAGCAGAAGGGCAGGAGCCCATAGGTAGAATTTAATCTTGGCACCCGTAGGTTCTTCGCCGTGTCGCTTTGTGATGACGAATGCGACGAAAAATAGTGCAGTGGAGATGGCTAGCGCAATGGGGACGAGGAGGAGGCGCAAGGGGTAGTGCTTGGACCTGTGCGTGAATTTGGCGTAGATGGCGACTGAAAAGGCGATAAGTCAACTAAATGAGGAAGAAAGTGAGATTATTGCTTGCCTCGGATGTGTTGTACGAGAAGCAAAAGGCTGCGCGGGATGAGTTTGCTAGGCATGTGAGGAAGCGACGCATACTTACCGACTAAGGGCAAGGATAATCGAGATTGCGACGAGCGAAACCTGGGCAACACGCTCGTTGCTGAACTGTTCAGGCGTGATAGTCTCAATGGCTGTATCCTCCCATTCGGTCGAACCCGGGGAGTGTAAGATATAGGTCGAGACATCAAATCCTAATGCGAGCAATTAGAAACTGCATAATTCTTCAAGCTCGAAAGCATTACCTCGAGTCGTGGCAGCCAGGGCTCCGAAGATAATGAGCTGAAGGAAAACGACAATCAAGTGGAACCTGTGGTTCGAATAAAGTCAGTAATTGATTCTGAAGACGTGGTTCCGAGTTACTCGCCAGTCGTCGGTATAGAAATCGACACTGTAGAAGACTTGTGCTGTCCACATCCACCACATGATACTGAAAAACACGATGTACGAAACCGAGTCCTAGGAACGTGCTTCAGTCCCCTACATAATTGAGCAGCTGGCGATACTTACCCAGGGCTGCTTGAACTTGTTGTTCGAAGTCAGACTGGCAAAGGACGCGGTCCAGGCCAAGTCGTAGAACTGATGGGCTTGTCAGTATCTCACTTATCCAAGAGGGGAGGGCCAGTGCGCACCAGGTTCAGCCATTCTGGGGCGTGCTCTCCCCACTCGATATCGTGGTTCGTGGTATCGACGCGGAGTTCTTCTTGGCTGGTTCCGTTAGATGTGCTACTGTCAAATTTGACAGGCTGGGTTGTTGGGCCGGGAGAGTCTACGGCCGCACCCTCGTACGAGCTCGCGGATGAATCGTCTGGCACGAAAGGATTGCGGGAGAGGGGGCGCGCCTGCCTGAGTCGGTGCTCCC
Organism: Ceratobasidium sp. 370; assembly: GCA_019677355.1. Taxonomy (NCBI): domain Eukaryota; kingdom Fungi; phylum Basidiomycota; class Agaricomycetes; order Cantharellales; family Ceratobasidiaceae; genus Ceratobasidium; species Ceratobasidium sp. 370. The sequence continues at coordinate 7,181 of WSLN01000197.1, forward strand.
ACAGTGTGGGACTGAACAAAGAAAAATAGAGTTAGTAGGGCACCGCAAGCCGGAGAGTGTACGAACTTGGCCTCAGGGTTGGGCGCACTCTTGACGTGCATAAAAAGGTTTGAACGTCGTCGAGACATGGCAACTCGCAGCGGGGTTGCAACTGTCGACAGATGGGGAGAAAGGGCTGGACGACCACACTGCTACTCTCTCTACTTGGGAAGGCCATTAAATGGTGTCCTGGATGTTTGGCCTGCCCGAGGCACGCCAACAACGGCCCCAATGCCTGAGCGCCAAGAAGCTGATGCGAATGTCGGGCCGCAAATTGGAGAAGGAACCAAACAAACTACCAGGATAAGATCAGGATAGGCTGGCAGGAAGCCTCGCCGCTGCATTCATTTCGGCGCTTCTTGTTCGGGCGCGTCCGGCAGCACCGCCCCTGCCCGAGATGTAGGGTCTTTGATCAACATCAATTAGCGTAGTTTGCCTTGGCGCAGACTGTTCCCACAACAACTCGGTAACTCCCTTGTATGTAGCTCGACCATCATGGAAGGAATCCGGCTAGAAGATACTCCGCGTTCAGACGCCTTTCGCCAGCTCCAGGATGCCGAGGAGTTGGAGCAAATACGGTGGGTATCTCACTTGCTGCCGCTTGACCCGCTGGTGTCGACGACCCTTTAGGCGATATGAAGATTTTACCACAATCGGTGGGTCGCGCTGGCACAGATTACCTCAATTGCCCCCGTTACTGACACCAAACACGTTATTTCGCGTCCAGACTGGATCCAAGACTCGATTCTCGAACGTAATAGGCGACTTCGGACGTCTCGCGACATCCAAACCTCGCTCCGCGATTCCCGAGGACACATCAACCCGTCATGGATGAAGGCACAAATCCAAAAACTGGTTGCCGCGGGCCAAAGTTGGTTTGTTGTGAGCATCGCGGGTGCGTGTTGTTTTTTTTGGCGCCCACTAGCTGCCCTGGATCAACCTCACTGACACGCAGGGCGTGCGAAACAGGAATTTGTATTGGTATCAACGCCGCCCTAATTTCCATCATCACTGAATGGTTGTCAGACTTGAAGATGGGGTATTGTGTTGACGGGTGGTGGCTGAACCAACAGTTTTGTTGTTGGGAGATTGATGGCGAGGAAGAGGGCGCGTGCGCGTCTTGGAGGACATGGAGTGCATACGCTCCTGGTCGATACCTGATATACGTATTGCTCGCGGTAAGTTACATTATCCCCAAACCCACACACAACTTCATCCTTGTCCCTGGCAGATGTTGTTTTCTCTCATATCGGCTCACCTCGTCGACTCGTTTGCCAAATACGCCGCGGGCTCTGGGATATCGGAAATAAAATGCATTTTGGCTGGTTTCGTCATGAAGGGCTATTTGGGACTGTCGACCCTGGTCATCAAGAGTCTGACGCTAGTGCGCCCGATTCCCTTAATCAAAACGACACCGCACTAACAATTTTCCTTTGTTAGCCCCTCGTGATTGCCTCCGGCCTCGCAGTTGGCAAAGAAGGACCCTCGGTACACGTAGCGTGCTGCATAGGAAATGTAGTAGCGCGAATGTTTAGCAGGTTCTCACGGAGTCAAGGTGAATTTACCGCTTTTTGGTATCATCAACGCATTAATCCAGAGTTTATTCGGGCAAGGTAAGATGCGCGACATCTTGACAGCCGCATCTGCTGCGGGAGTCGCAGTCGCATTTGGATCTCCTATAGGAGGCGTCATGTTTTCTATAGAGGTGCGCTGTCCCGCTGGGATTTGTCCTCATTTTGATACGCAAACGTTATGTTTAGGAAATGAGCCATACGTTTAGTATCAAGACAATGTGGCGGAGCTTCTTTTGTGCATTGGTTGCTACGGTCACTCTTTCCGCAAGTGCCTTCTTGCCTTGTGCGGTGCTCCTGCCTAAACCTTCTGATTACAGGCGATGAACCCCTTCCGAACTGGCAAACTGGTATTGTTCCAGGTCACCTACGACCGAGATTGGCATTTCTTCGAGATCATATTCTTCATAATCATAGGCATATTCGGGGTGCGTCACCCCTCACCCCCCATCCTCCCCTTCACGCCTCCTAACAGCCCCGCGCAGGGCCTCTACGGCGCCTTCGTGATCAAGTTCAACCTCCAAGTTGCGGCTTTCCGAAGAAAACATCTCGTCGGGTATGGCGTGACCGAGGCCGTTGTTCTCGCCACGATCACAGCTATTATTGGGTACTTTAACCGGTTCTTGCGAATCGACATGTCGGAGAGCCTGGGAATCTTGTTCAAAGAATGTGAGGGAGGCGGAGATTATGATAACCTTTGCCAGTAAGCCCATAAACCTCAATCGAATTCCGGCATAACTCATAATCGGTGATTCGTCAGATCGTGGGCCCAATGGCCGATGGCCAACTCGCTCTTCCTAGCGACCGTCATTCGTTTTATGCTAGTGATTATATCTTATGGGAGTAAAGTCCCCGCCGGCATTTTCGTTCCTTCGATGGCGATAGGGGCCACGTTTGGTCGGATGATCGGGATCATCGTCAAAGCAATGTACACGTGCGTATCTCTTTTTTCTCGCGTTTGCGTGGCGCATTGAGGCATGATGCGGTATCAGGGCGCATCCGACAGCTTCGTTCTTTTCGACATGTCGGCCCGACATACCCTGTATCACACCCGGAACGTATGCGCTATTGGGTGCCGCTGCTGCCTTGAGGTGCGTCTCCCGGTATCCCTTTTGACCAATGCGAGGTCTGAGGGGGTTTTATGTAGTGGGGTCATGCGCATCACTATAACCGTTGTTGTAATCATGTTTGAGCTGACTGGCGCTCTAACTTATATCTTGCCTACCATGGTGGGTTTTCACCTCATACTGTTGTTTAACTATTGACCGTCCTTCAGATTGTAATTCTTGTGACCAAAGCCGTGGGCGATTTTCTTGGGACTACCGGAATCGCAGACGAAATGATTCGATTCAACGGATATCCTTACTTGGAGCGAGATGACCACACATTTAATATCCCCGGTACGCGCGGTCCTTTTTTTCGTAGCTCGAGTAGGGACTTATGTTTCGATACAGTTTCACGTGTCATGCAAAAAGAGCTGTATACGATGTCTGTAACCGGGATGACTCTGCACGAAGTTGGTAGGTGACTGTGTACTTTTGGAGATTTTCTGGCTCATCTGTGCGTTCACAGAGGAAAAACTGGAGCATACGGCGGTTCAAGGGTTTCCTATCGTGTCATCGGATCCCCATCGCACTTTGCTAGGTCACATAGGCCGAACCGAGCTCCGCTACGCGATCGGTAGGCTCCCATCCAGCATACATCCAAATCCATACTTACACTCGACCCAGGCAAAGCCCGCCGCGGGCGCGAAATCCACCCAAGCACACTCTGCAGCTTCGAACCACCCTCGGCCGTGTTCGACGCGGACTCGCAACACATCGCGTCCATGACCGAGCTCGACCCTGCGCGCGAGCTAGCAGGTGTGGAAGAAGACGACCACAATGTCGAATCGACGCCGCTCGCTGCAGCTGCGGATATGCTCGAGTTTGGTCCGTGGGTGAACCAAACCCCGTTGTCAGTTGCGCCGCAGTTGCCCTTGGAGATCGTTATGGACTTGTTCAAGCGGATGGGGTGGGTGTTTTCGTATATGCTGTGGTTGTGTACTAATGGACTATGTCTGCTTAGGCCTCGGGTTATTCTTGTCGAGTACCACGGCAGTCTAGCAGGGCTTATCACGGTCAAGGATGTACTTCGGTTCATCGTGTCAACCGAGCACTCGCATGCCGCGCATGGTTCGGTTTGGAACGACCCGGGAACGTTGGATGGGCTGTTGGAAGAAGCGTGGCTGTGGGCGGGTAACGTCTGGAGCCGGTTTTATAGTGCTGTTCGTCGAATTGTTAGACGATAAACGAATCGAAATCGGGGTTTCGTTGTGCTTTTTTATTCTACTGGGTGAATCACGTGAGAGTACGTAACCCAGTCTTGACTACACCGCCCAAAATCTCGTCGTTGGTTGGTAGTTAACTGAATCTTCAAGTCCTGCGATTCAGTGCTCCAAGAAAATGTTAGGTAAATACGGACACCTTGTTAGTGGTGGTCGAGTACCTATGGCAGGACAGGCACTCGCTCTCAAGTCTCTGCCTTGTTGACCTGGAAACTTATAGGACGCTGCTCCCCTTACTATACTCCGAAGTAACTCTTAAAGGCTTGGGTACTACCGATTGTTTTGTAGGGCAATAGTCTCGAGGTCTCCATCTTGCCGTCACAAGCTGGTCAAGAAGTTCTAAATCGAATGGGATCGAGTTGACGGCTTTAGGAGCGTCGCACACAACGTCGGAAGTGTTGGTCTTATGCTTTGCGCACTAGAAAAACTTCAGGACTTGAATACCACGCTTACTACACCACTCGAATCACACTACACATAGGCTTAAGGTGTCTGTTTCAGCTCAATCACCTTGTCTGTGCTTGCCACCTCGACGAACATTTCGTAACTTTTCTCAACAGCAAGCCGTCTATCGTTCATCTAGAACCCGGTCGGCCAGAAATTGGGCTGCAGTAACATCAATTGGACTTGTTAACCACTATCGTAATCTCGAATCGAAAGATGCATTCTTACCTGTTCAACCTCAATCGCCGGTGACCCTATTGCAATCTCAGAGCTCTATCCTGGACGCCCGATTACTCACAGAGCTTTTGGGGACGGAGAGCGAGGTTTTAGCTTGTTCGGTCGCCATGTCCACAGCGGCTGTTCGTGCTCTACATTTTGAGGCACCCCTTGACCATGGAATCAGGGACAAATCACGTGGATTGACGAATCTCCTGATCTTGACCACCACCGGCGAACCGATCTCCTTCTGAGCGCTGAAGCCTTGATCTAGTAACTAGACTACTACAATGTTGAACCCCGATATCTTGTTGGCGATAGCCGAGTATTTTCGACAAGACGGGGGTTCGATCACCAGCCTATGCGTCGTCGACCGGGTCACCTACAGAACCTTGCTTCCGCTGCTGTATTTTAGAGTAATTCTTGAAGACTCGGAAACAATCCGGCTCTTCTGCAATGCAATGGAATTTAAACCTCTTTCGCACTCTTACAAACTGGTCAGGAAGCTTCAGATTGGGCCGACAAAGCCAGGACCGTTTACCGAGATTGGGCTCAATATCGGCAATATTCGTCAAATGCTTGGTGCCCTAAATAATCTTTGTGACTTGACCATTACGCCTACTACGCCACTGCTTGGGGCACTATACATAGGCTTGCAGTGCATATTTCAACTCACTCGCCTAGTATGCGCATGTCACCCAGACCGGCATTTTGTGGCTTTTCTAAACAGCCAGCCATCCATTGTCCATTTAGAACTTCGCCGACTGGAAAGTACGCCCTGGGACCCACACCCGGCCGTTGGCCTGCTTAACCACTACAATAATCTTGAATCGAAAGAGTCGTTTTTACCAAGTTTGAATGCTGTTACTGGTGATCCTATCACACTTGGAGCGCTTTGTCCCGAGCGACCAATCACTCAAATCGGAATCACCAAGATTGCAAGGGTGGAGGGTGGAGCCGTAGCAGGCTTTGTTGTGACGTCGATTACCCCTATCCGATCAATAATGCTTGAGGTCTGCCACCGGGATTCATGGGAGAGTTTCGTATCCGAGCTCCTAACTCATCTCAAGCCTACCCCCATCGCTTCTACTCTGAAAGAGCTCAAGATAAAGTTTCGTATGGTCAGCTCTTATTTAACTCCGAGGCAACCGGTACTACTGCTAACACTATTTCGATCGGGACCGCGCCGAGCGAGCACATATATCTGCTTTGACTTCAATTTCCGGTTGGATCGATGGCTTCGACGTTCTGGAGGACATAGACTTGGATTGTAATGAGCATCGGCCGGTGCATGTTACAGATATGACTCTGAGGTGGGTCGACGGGTTTAATTCGCCACTTAAGCGAATAACTATGATGGGGGAAACGTATTCAATTAGACAGCGTTAGTTGATGAAACCTCCTGTGGAGGGACAACCCATCCTGCCCTTGCGACCCTGACACCCTCCAGACCATGACACATGTACTACTGGAATGCCCTCTGCACAGTGCCGCTCGGCAGGCACTGCGCAAGGCCTCGCCCTTCCTACAGCTCTCGGACCTCTTTGGGACGTTCGCAGGCCTCCGGGCCACGGTCTCTTTCTTGGAAAGGTCTCTTGCTTTTAGACCCCGTACCTAGACACATGTTGCTTTCTTGGTTGTAGGGCTGTTCGTGTGTCTTACACCGCCCGTCTCCTTCCTTGCCTTCTGGCCCTTGCGATACCACTATATCTAAGCTATCCCAGTCTGTTGTTGTACCCCTAGCTCCCTTCCTTTGTGCTCCGGCTTTTTCGTCTCGGTTTTCACAGAGCGTTTTGACGTGTCGTTCATGTAGCTCTTTAAATATGTATTTCAAAAAAACAAAAGAGCAAATCACGTGAGCCCACGCGAATTGATCCTGGTCACCACCTGAAATCCAGTGGAATCGTCTCAGTTCTCAGCCTCGGCGAGCCACTGCCGCTATGCTACCTCTTGAACTACTCTTGGTGGTAGCCGAGCTACTCCAGCAGAGCGGGGAAGTCATTACAAACCTTTCCATTGTCAACCGAGCTACGCATAAAACGCTACTTCCCGTGCTGTACTCCGAAGTAGCTCTCAAAGACTCGGAGGCTATAGACTTGTTCTGCCGAACTATAATGGGCAAATCCCCTTCTAGCTGCCATGAATTGGTCAAAAAACTCCAGATTGGACCGAGCCTGGTGTTCATTGCGCACATCTTGTTGGGATCGGATTTGGATTTTATTAAAATCCATCGAATGCTTGGTGCACTGGAGAACCTTCGAGAATTGACTATCTCTCTTCCCGCTTCAATGCTCGAATCATTGTACAGGGGGTTGAGGTGCACATTTCAACTGACGCGCCTCGTATGCACTTGTTATCCAGACGAATACTTTGCGTCTTTTCTCAATAGCCAGCCTTCTATTACCCACTTGGATCTCGGCCGAATAGGGTGGGAGGCTAGGGATGTACATGCGACGATCAGGTTTATCGGGTACTACAATAACCTCGAATCCCGCAACTTGTTTTTGCCACGTTTGAGCTCAATTGCGGGTGACTCTGTCGTCCTTGCAGCACTCTGTCCTGGGCGCCCAATCTCCGAGGTTGAGATATCCGAGATTACAGGAATGGGGGGCGACACTATGGCTAATTTCATCACAATGTCTACTGCTCCCATCCGCTCCATAACGCTCGAGATGCACCCCCAAGATTCATGGAGGGATGTTTTGTCCGGATTATTGGCTCATCTCAGGTCTACATTGGTTCGTTCAACCCTCAGAAGGCTGAAATTACGATTCAACTTGGTCAGTGCCTGTTTGATTTTCTGGAGCGAGTACCCAAGATGATACTAGCTCCTCCCATTCTGGGAACACTTAGGGAATACGCATGACCGAACACCTGCCTGCATTTGATTTCATCATGAAGTGTTCGAATGGTTTCGATAACTTGGAGGATTTAGAGCTAGACTATAGCCCAGAACACAACCCCGCAAGGGCGCTGGTGCGTGTGGTCGGTGCGATGCTGCAGGAGAAGTCGCCGATCAACCCCAAGCTCAAACGAGTGACGGTGCAAGGGGGCACTTACATTGTGAATTCCACGCATCAAGGTGGGAATTTACGCTCCCTCCAAAATGGAGACCTTACATCATCTGTGTGGTTGCAGCCGAGTCACGAGACTAAGCTGTTTACACCACCGTTACCTTGCCATGCCGCTTTACCGTGACTTGCTTATATCAATATTTGACCATCTGCTAAACGATACGAGTTCATTACTCTGCTTGTGTCTCGTGAGTCGCGATACGCACGCTGCGGCCGCCCAAACCCTGTATAAAACCGTTGCCTTGCACGATCTCTTGGCGGTAGAGTTGTTCTGCAATACAATCGTCCATGGACCACAAGATCGGCGCCCACTGGTTCAAAACCTATGGATTGGCCCAGTTTCTCATGATCGGTGCCCCGGGGTAATCACACTGATACCACGTATCCGAGCCATGCTTCGGGTACTTCCTTGCCTCAGAGACCTTACTCTCACTCCCATGGCCAAATCTTTCGGCGAGCTATTTAATGGAATGCAGGATTGTGGATTTGCTTTGAGAAGCTTGACGGTATCGTACCATACTCAGCCCTCGTTTGCTCGATTTCTCCAAAGCCAGCCTTCGATCACGCACTTGCGCCTCTTTGACCCAGACACAGAACCCCCTCGTGCATATAAGCTCGTTTCGAGTATTAACGAACTCTCAGCCACTGAGCCATTCCTCCCTCGTCTTGAATACGTATCTGCGGACCCCCGGGTACTTGCTTCTCTGGTAATCGGCCGGCCGGTCTCCGAGGTGGAGATAACTATTGGCGCGTGTCTTTCCAACGAGCGTGACGAATTGAAAAAGCTCGTTACTGCTCTCACGCAAACAGCTGCACCAGTAACATCGATCACGCACACTCTGAGGACCGTTCGAATACACCTCTGGGTGAACAAGTTCTTGCAACAGCTCAAGGAGACATGCGTCTGCTCCAGCTTGAGAACCTTGGCGATTTGCCTGCCGCAGATCATGAGACCGGTGTTCCTACTCCAAGTAAGCTCAGCGACACTCGCCATTTATATGTTCATTTAATCTTTCCTGCCCAGACATCGGCTCAAATTAGACCGATCGCCCACATATCCCAGCTTTTTGCAAAGGAATTGGACGAGTTTAGTAGCCTTGAAGGCTTCGAGCTTTCGCTGGATGGTTTCAGGCTTTCCGACCCATCTGCTGAGGAGGTCGCAGAGTCATTTGGCAATATTGATAAGCTTAAGACCTGGAAATCATTTTGCAGAACCCTCCAACGCGTGGTCTTGTATGGTACTGAATTAAAGTAGGAGATCGTATGCCCAGGAATCCTGATTTAGAACGAGTGTTATAGTTTACACACAAAATACATTTAACACTACTCATTCTCCGCTGTTGAAAGTTTAGCTTTTTTTTCCCGCAACAATAATCAACCAACAAGCCCACCTTTTACGTGAATTTTGCACTCTAATAAACACCCAGTCGATCGCGTCTCGTATTCCAGTCCTGTCACGCCCTCGTGAGTTGCCGCGGATTAAATCAAGTGGCACACTCACCCTTCCAAAGCTGACACACCCATCACGTCCAAGCTCGCCGCTCTCTGGTCCTCTCCCACGATCATCCCCGCGCCTATCTGAGCCGCTTCAGAGTGATCTTCTCCCTCGGGTCGCCTACTCAGCCACCAAGCCTCATAACTCGCCCGAACGTCGTTCACGGACAGACTGTTGGGCGCATCCTGTTTGTTGGCCAGGAGCAGAAGCGGGACGTCGAGGATTTGAGGATGCGCGAGAACAGTTTCTGAGTAAAGGAAACAAGTAGGTGGTTTGCAACAAATAGGCGCAAAGTGAGCGTACCGAAGACCTCCCATCCGTCCCACAGCCTATCTCGATCCGCTGCATCAATCATATAAATGACGGCGTGGCAGTCGTCGTAGTACTTGGACCAGATGGTGCGAATGTCACGTTGTCCACCCAGATCGAAAAATTGCATCGTGGCAGAAGGCAAGGTGATTTTGCCCACTGCGGGCTTTGAGTCAGTCTTGGACGATCGCGTTGTCGACTCGAACACTCACTGTTTTGTCCCACAGTCGGACCAATCTTGTCTGGCGGTAGGCCGGGAACGTTATTGTAGAGCGTTTTCGTCTTTTCCAAGAAGGTCTGGTAACCAAAAACACAATGGTCACTGTCTTGCGTTAGACGGATAGACTTGGAAGTTTGGGGATGGAGAGGGTCGTACAGTCTTTCCTGCATTATCCAAGCCAAGGATAAGAACAGAGAACTCGTCTTTACGTGTCAAGTGTGCATGCAGTCCTTTTAGTAGATGATACATGATGGCGGTAGTGGTAAGGAAGAACAGCGGGGTTCGTCACGTGCAAGAAGTCCAAATCTCACGTAGCCCCGCCCCTCCCGCGCGTCCTGGTCGCTGACCCTCGCGTGGACGTCACGGAACTAGGACGGCCTGTTCGGGAAGTCCCAGCGACCGATGATGGCCTTGCTGCAGGTGCACCTCTTCCTATTCCCGATGTGGCAGCTCCAGCGACTGACCCACGGCCAACCCCGCGAGCTGCATGGCGCCATTAAATCCAGAATGCACGGTGGTGAATGAATAATCTTACCGGTTCCACGAGTTGTGCCCCCCCTGGTACCTCGTCCTCTAGTGCCCGCAGCAGCCTTTTCCGCCCGTTCTCGCGCCTCTTGTTCTGCGAGAGCCCTTTCTGCCTCTTGTCTTTCTCGCTCCTCCCGTTCCCGCCTTTCTCGCTCCTCCCGTTCTTTTCGTTCACGTTCTTCCTTAGCCTTTTGTTCTATGCGTTCTTGGACGATTTGTTCATCCTAGGTTTATAAGATCAATTTCCTGATCCAAACGAGGGTAGACCACGCACCGATTCTCCCCCGCCCCACTCTTCGTCGAGCACAAGCTTTGCTATCTGCTCTTGCTGTCCAAGCATCTTCACATACCGGTCAAGTATGGCGTTTGTTCGCTCTACTTGGCGTTCTAACCTCTGGGTCAAGCCAGGTGCAATGTCAGATACAATCACATACCAGAGCAAGGACCAAGACAAAACTTGCCTCCGTATTTCCTTGCACGGCGTCCAACGCACCAACATAATCCCCAAACACGGCGTTCATCTTTCGTAACTGGAATAACGCAGCGTGCAGCTGCTCTTCCCTTCTCTCGGCTGCCGTTCGCGACCGAGAATACACAGAGGCAGGGGGAGAGTCTGCAGGGCGGGTGCTTCGCTGGGGAGTGTGAACCGATAGCTCCGTCTCATCTAGATCGTCCTCTCTCGCCCCTCGCTCAGATTGTGCGATAGTCCGGTCTAGATCTTCATCACTGCCTTCTTCGTCTTGAGCAGCCTCCTCTTCCGGCTCTGGAATTACCCGCTTCGGCGCAGGAGACTCATTGAACAGCCTAAACGGAGGATCCGGCTCGTATTCCTCCTCCTCATCCCACTTGGCGCCTGCTCCGCCCGCTGCCTTGGCCAAGTTTACTCGGGAGTTGGTCATGGACAGATCAGATAGAGATAAATCCGCGCCTCCATGGCCAGTGCCCTTGTCGTTGGGGGTATCAGAAGGCAGAGATGAGAGATCAAAGATCGAAGGACCAGCTAGCCCAGCGCTGGGAAGGATAACAGAAGGCGGTGTTTCTGGTCGTTTAGAGGCGTGAGACATCTGGTATTCAAGCGGCGCCAGTCAAATGTCCACGGGATGGTGTGCTAGTAAAGTTTAAATCCAAACGGTAATTGAGGTTATACCAGGTATACAGTAGGTGTTCTCCGCACGAGGAGCGCATGACACGTGACCGTGTTAGCGCCCACCGCGTCACGGCCGTATACGTCATTCGCTCAGTCCCAGTCCCGCACTTTTGACCTGAATTTTATGGCTCATATTGGCTATTAATACAACCATCGTAGGAAATGACACAATACAGCGGATCTTCAACTACAAAAGCTTCGCGACATTCGCGACGTTCAAGCCTTCAACCAAAGCCAGCTACGAATGAGGATTCGTCAGTCTTTCGATGTTCTCAGTAGGTCCACCCTAACACCTACTTCTTGTTTAGTTATCGTGCAGAGCTCTCCGGTGCTTGCCACCTTGCCGGTCACTGCGCTGGTGGCGACCTCGATCGCCGCGCCGACCTTTGTGCGAGTGGAATGCCAGTAACGAATCTAGCGCAAGTTCGTTCAATAAATGGAACTGGCCAATGAGACGCCTAAAGCGTACCTCAGAGGGAGCCACATCAATAATCACAACGCGGGGGTCGTTCTCGTCGCCCTTATGAACTCCATCGCCGAGGTCTCCAAACCATGCCTTGGTGCTACACTCGGCTTGTCAGGAAACCCAAGTAAAACAACCGAGCAACGCTCACAAGGGGCTCCAGAGCTTCTTGATCCTTTCCTTGTCTTGGGAAAGCGATGCCGTGCCGGCAATGCTGATCCAGCTGCTCGACCCAGGATCAAAGAAAGAGACGTTGACTTGCGAATTGGCCTCCATTTCGTCGGTCTTGTAACTATAGTTGTTCGCGAGGAACGTGAAATGTAAACCCTCGGCTTCATGAATTGCACGTTCCTTGAGAAGACCACGATAATGTACAGGAAATTGGCTCACTGGATGCTGGGGCCATGGCACGAGAGTGCAGCTCGCCATTAGTTCCGCGGGTGGTAAGCATACCAGTTTTCGTGGTAGCCAAAATATCCCTCAATCCTAATGAAAGATTCCTCAATCAAAAAACGACTTTATTGTAAAGTCCATCTAGTCCTACCATCAATCTTCTGCTGGGGCGTCAAGTTTTCGTTGGTCGCCTTCTCGGTGTATGGACCTGACATGTTGGGATGGAGTAGGAGTGGTGTAGGTCGATGGGGCGATCCCTTTTATGCCGCTTGGCACCGATCTGGGGCTACGGAATGAATGTGATCGACCACACCACAACCCACAACTGACGTCACCACGCAAGCAGATGATGTGATTGCCGCGGAGCCTAAGGTTGCTGCATAGCTGACTAAGATGACGAGGTGGACAGTCACAGACTGGAATCGGGCTCAGAGTATGAGAGAGCCGAGTTGGCTCGCAACTCGTCATGTGGACAAAAAATTACTGAAGCCAAGTCAAAGATGACACAGTTGCCCATATATTCGATTTCGGTAAATATATGCAGACTCACCTGATTTTTCTCTCACGATAGCCGGCGGAAACGAATCAAGTTGGTCCCCTCGATTTCTGGTTTCACTACGCGCCTGACATCACGATGTGAGCATACCTACTCAAAATGACCGGGATGACGAGACGCTCTGAATGGGCTCCAATGGCCAGTGCATCAGCAGCACAAGTCTTCTGACCGACCGAAAGGGGGGCGTGATTGAGTCGTGGAAGTCAATGAACGAGAGTCATGTGATCAAACGGCGCACGCTCCAACTATCCTCAAACGCCGCCAAACACAACCTACCAAGTTGGGTGAGTGCATGTATGCACTGCCGAATGTAAGCCTATTGATATTTCACGGGGTTTGCGTGGCACAACGCGGCCTTCAAACATAAAACAGAGGTAGTGGAATCACACGTTCAAGGCTTCGACTTTGGGAATTTATCAACCATGTCACGGGTGAGCACAACGTCAAACTCAACGCCAGGCATCAAATATAAGTACCTTTCATAACATCAGATGAGCGCCTCCGTGAGCATTAGGAGGAACGAACATACAACGAGGTTGCGAGATATAGAAACCAGATCCACCGCTTATCTATATCCCGGGTTGAATCGAACTTCAGCCAAGTACGGCAAGCAAAGAGAACTGAGCTCGGCAACGTAGGCCAGACGGTATCGCAGGTTTATGTACGTCTGGTAGGCACGTTGATTCTGGTCGCGCGTGTTACGTGCATGAGATAATAAGCGATTGCCGAATCGAGTCTTACATAAATGTCATTGGTTCACCCGTATGCACAGTGTTGCCCGTATTCGTCCACCGGGCGTGTTTGCTTAGACATATACCCATGCGACACCGATGATGCGCCGGCGGTATTTTTGCGGTGCTTCTCCTCGTCAACCTCGGTACCCACACACATCTACATTGCCCGTTGTAAGCGCACAGGTGATGGGGTTATGGTCTTGGCTTCTCAGAAGTATTACCCGAGAAAGCATGGGTACCCCTCGTTGCATGCTTCGGCGCACTTGGATAGTTCGGTTTCTGATTTGGACCATTGGGGGGAATATGACCTCGGTCAATCAGGCTCTAATTCAAGTGGGATAGCTTGTCAGCTGGATAATTGCGTCATGCGCACCTACTTCCTTGCATACAAAACAAGGTGATAAGTCGGCCCTTGTACTGCCGACCGAGCCCCGCTGCCGAACGCCAAGACTGGCACCATTATCCTCTCAAGGTCGTATAAATGGCGGGAAGTAGAGCTCCACGAACTCTCACCGCTCATCGTTGAATCATGAAGCTCTCTACACTCGCCGTTACCCTCTTGAGCGCTGCTTTCGTGTCTGCTCACACAACCGTCTACGGCGTGTGGATTAACGGTGTATTCCAGTGAGTTTCAACTTTTGCGAGCTTGCGAACCTCCTGAAAAGTCGTCAAGGGGAGATGGTCGAAACAACTACATTCGCTCGCCGCCGAACAACAACCCGGTCAAGGACTTGACATCGTCCGCAATGGCGTGTAAGTCTGTTGCACGTTCATATACTCAGTCTTATAACCATGTCCATTGGGCAGGCAATGTGAACAACAGGGTCGTGCCGAAAACGGTGTCTGTCAAGGCTGGCGACACTCTCACATTCGAATGTGAGTGCTGTAGAATCAAGTGGAAGTGACATGGGAATTTATCCCTTCCGAAGGGTTCCACGATACTCGAAATGACGATATCATCGCTACATCGCACAAGGGCCCTGTTCAAGTTTATATAGCTCCCGCGTCTTCCAACGGGTACGTTACTTGGGTGATTCATTGGTAGTGACAACTAATCACACCGCTTGTTTGCTTGGTAGTGCTGGAAACGTATGGGTCAAGCTCTTCTCTGCCAAGGGCAGTGGAAGTACCTGGGCTGTGGATCAGCTTATCGCCTCGCACGGTCAACACTCCGTGAAAATTCCAAACGTTGCCGCTGGCCAATACCTGCTTCGCGCTGAGATTGTCGGTAAGGCTTCAGTTCATATGCCTGACTTCAGATATTAACCTGGTGAATCGGTTTGTCAGCTTTGCACGAAGCCAACGTCTCGTATCAGGATAATCCTGTACGAGGCGCTCAGCTTTACATGAGTAAGTAAATACAAGCGGTTACTATCTGAAGTCGTTGGGTTTGACGTGCGATGGTAGGTTGCGTCCAGATTGCGGTGACATCTAGCGGATCTGCTCTTCCAGCGGGTGTAGCATTCCCAGGAGTGAGTCTGAAAAACTGCGACGCATAGTAGGTCATACTGAATGTGTTCCTATAGGAATACACGTACTCGACTCCCGGAATCGTTTACAACATCTACACTGGCAATGCTGATGGCTACACCGCGCCTGGTAAGGGAACTTTCGTATGTGTCGTGGATGTAATAACACCAAACAAAACTAGGGCCGGCTGTTGCAAGCATCAGCGCTGGGGGGAGCATCTCACAAGTGGGAAGTGCTTAGACAGGAGATGTCGAGACAATAGGCTCCAGAAATATGTATATTTAGTCTCCGATTGAACGAGTTGGATCGACTGTACAAGCCTGGTACTTGCAAATCTACGGTCATATTAAGAAGAGAAATATTAAGAGTAGTAAGCAGCTGAATGCTAAAACTGACTGTGCTACACAGGTAAATCTGCCCACGCACACTAGCAATTACGAGACATCAAGAGCTGAGGAGCACAGCGAGGCAACCCCCCAAATCCGGGGTACACAGGAGGGTCATTTGACGGTCACGAGCAATCAGGATT
>WSLN01000198.1:0-22477 GCA_019677355.1 Ceratobasidium sp. 370
TCGACTAATGCAAATGGTCACATGATTTACCAATTATGGACCCTGATGTTGACACAATCCCTCTTCCTTTCCCCCACGACCTCCCCCTTTTGGTCAATCATCCCACGCATCCCTGGTTCCCGTGCACATGGCGAACCGACAGAATACGAAACCGACGAAGGGCAAGCCGACCGGGCTCCGCTTGACGTTGAGCGCCGTCGGAACTGCGCGGAAACCCAAGGTACGTAATCACTCTCCGTCGCGTTTGTTCCCGTGTGCTGACGCGTTTTTCCCTGTTCCACTCAAACTAGCCGGTAGCCGCGACCACCTCCCAAGCTTCAACCAGCCGCGACGCGTCCACGAGCGTTCCCGCGACCCCCGCGGTGGCTCCCTCGCGCACAGGGACGGGTGGCGGGGCTAAGAAGCGCCCGCACCCAGAGGCCGAAGACAATGGCCAGGCCCATTCAAAAAAGGCCAAAACTACGAAGGTACGGGCCGCCGAGGAGGACGAAGACGTTGAGCAAGACGAGCTCGAGGAGACTGCGGACGAAGACCCTCCGAACCCTCCCACCGCCCCCGCGACGAAAAAACAGAAGCGCCTCCCGACCGTTCCCCCACCGAAAAACAAAAAGGTCAGCGAGCGATCCAGGCCGCGCAGCATGAGTCGGTCCGAGGCCGAAGAAGACAATTCGGAACGCGAGGAGTCCGCGCACGCGTCGGACGAGGAAATGAGCGAGGACCAGGCACCGAGCCAGGTAAGTGCGACCTCGCTGGACACCATGAGCTGCTAACCTCCGATTCACTGTAGGCCGTCGACCTCTCCCAGGCGCTGGCGGAGGTGATGCAAAACATGAGCGCGGAGACAGCCGGCCTAGAAAATACTTCCGTGTCCAGCAAGGTGGTGGACACCAACTCAGTCAGTTGTGAGAGTGGGGTTCCTATGTTTTGTACACATATAGGACAGTGCTAAAATGTTGGAAATATGCAATGAGAACACCAGAAATGTCAGTCGTTTTGGAGCCATAGGTGACTCAAAGTTGGGTGCCAACTGTGCGGCCTGGACTAGCGGGAGAACCCAGCGTTTGAGCATCTATTTGACGACTAGGAAGTTATGCATGCATATTACGTGGGGCACAAAGGGTTGGAAGGAAGGAATAACAAGTTAGCAAAATATGCAAGGGATCATAAGTGATGTCCATTGGACACCTGTCTCCTGATCAATGGGGGGATGGAAAGTTTTTATGCCTAGTTTGTCATCTGTCTCATGGTCCGTTAGGGGAATGATGTTGATTAATAGTTATCTACAAGTATATAACCTGTATTCTCCCTGAGCCTGATGAGTGGGAGCAAGGCCCATTTATAGTCTCAAAGCGCAGTATGCACAAACAGCATTGAGTTGGTAGTGGATTACAGCAGCTGCACTGTAGTAATTTGGTTTACAAGGCTTGTTACTGGATGACGGACGCACTACTACTTAGAATGCGACTATGAAACATTATGCCATCGATCCCTGGTCCTCAGCGCAGATCGATACACATGGTCACCTGACTCGGGCGCTTCACACGGCATCGGTCTCATTCATGACACAGGGATCGATGTCATATACATGAACAGGTAAAGTACAGTTGGCGACTCTCAAGGTTCACTAACGCAAGCGCTTGCGTCCTAGAAAGGAAATATCAGCATCCACTCATCGATTTTGTAATCATTATGTACATTCTCTCTGCATCCACCCCATGGTCATGTATATACATCTAATGTACTTGGAATGCTTTCGTGCCGAACTGCCCAGAGGAATCAGCGCTCGAACCGGTCATCGGCAAGCAAGCAATCCCAATCTCGTTGCCCTTAGAACTATTGGTGAACTTCGGGGGACCGACAGGCTCCCAAACTGCATTCTTGGTCCAGCTTATAATCGTTACGAAAACACGTCAAGCACATGTGATGTATATACATTACGATAGGCAGAATGCACAGAGAATGTGCAGAACGATTACATAACGGATGCGTGCATGCCGATATTTCCATTGTAGGGCACAAGCGCTTGCGGTAATGCAGCTTGAGAGTCGTCAACGGTACAAGGATTGCGTCGCTTAATTCATTGGGATAGTCGTGCGATTTTTCGGCAGCAGCCGAGCGCTTCTTTCAAGAGGGACCCCGAGGTCGCTGCGCGCTACCGCATAACTGGTCCGATCACTCTTCGTTTCTCCACCTCGCATTTGCCGATAATGTCCACCCCTGCGAACGACGCGTGGATGCATGGTTTGGTACGTTTTCCCTGTTGTTGCATGTCCGAATATGTCTGTGACTGACGGTCTTCGACCGTCGTTGCATTCCCGTTCGCGTTCGGTTCGATCCAACGTTCGACAAACTCACGATCCAACAAACGATCGGATTCGCGGTTGTACAACCGTTCCTTTCGCACAGAACACGCCGTTAACGGCCAATACGAACGGCGGGTCGCAATTGCCGCCGCACCTCCACGGCGTGCAACGCGTGGTGTTACGTGTGAACGGTCGGCGTCCGGAGGAACTCCGCATGGTGCGTACACAGCTGACGTCGTCATGATTCGCAGTCTTACCCGCCCGAAAAGCTCGACTACTTCGATTGGGATCGGTTCGACGCTGACTTCAGCGGGGTGGATGCCCAGCCCGTTCGTCAGCAAGCGAACGATCGCGACCTGACGGGCCGTGTAATTGAGGATACGGACCTCTGATTCTCACTTGTTTACCTTCCATCGAGACAATGTATTGATGAACGCGTTAGGTGGAGTACGCAGCTATCATTTTACGTCATGTATCTCACAAAAGAAAGTGGACTCGTGCTTAGTCTCGCGTTTTGTACTGTACATACTTTAGGTCGATGAACTCCGTATGTCTGAGGTATCAGCTTCCGTGGTGGAGCGTCAAGCGCTCCACCTTCGGCAGCGATGACCTCCCGTGCGATCCAAACGATTCTACCTACTCGGAATTATACGTTAAGCGTAGTGCGAAACGTATTTGCCCATCACGTAACATCGGCGCTAAACTTGCCATCGGTCTCGCGGCGCAGTGGGAGATCGACGTTGCGCAGAATATGCACGCCTCGAAATGGATTGGGCACTAGTATCTCCCGGAAACCCGAGAAATGCGCAGGTTTGCTCAATTAAGCTCAGGCGTTGTTCCGACATGCTTCTCAGCATGCAAGCATGAGATATTTTCTCTTCGTGATATGTCCGAGGTCAGTAGGCCAGTGTTTTCGTTAGCCGTGCACTGCGGCTCATTCACCTTTCACATTCCTTCGCTTCACAAAACTTGACGTCGATCACTGAATCACACGCTGGACCGACGTTGTTTGCGAAGTCACGTGCCCAAGCCAGCACGTGACCTTGATCAGGGTCTATCTCAATGTCCGGCTTAGTCAGTTTACATCCGATGTTGAAACTAGTGTAGTCTTCTTGCAACCATCACCACGGTTGCTAAATCGGTCTTCCAGCCCCGCGTTCCGCCCCATCTCGATGGCGCCTTCGAGGAAGCTCCGAGTGGAAATACCGACGGCCAAAAACGCAGCAAGCTCAAAAAAGTGTTTGTCCGATCAGGTGCGTGTGCTCGCGACGCGCCTCGCGACCACATAGATTCGATCGCTGAATCGTTCCTCTGATTGATAGGGTGTCGTTTCCCGTTCTGGCGATGACGTCGTGACGCGCCGCCACAGCCGTGCCGAGGGTTCGAGGGCGGCAGGTACGACACCAACTGCTCGCAACACGACCGCACCCCCGAAGCCCCGCGTAAGTCTTGCTGTCCGCTCTGTCGCATCATGCTCACAGTTCATTCCAGCCAAGAATGAAATCGACGGGAGGGATACAACAACTGGTACATTACATTTCGATATCACTGGTGCGAACTTATTGACCTTCCCTGTTCAATCAGGCCAAGGAATCCCGCATCGAGGCTACCCCCGTTCGGGATTCCGCGGCGACAAAGTCTTCCGAACCCACCGCTCGGAAATCTTCGGTTGCTAAACGCAAGGCTCCCGAACCTCCCGATGCGTCCAAACAACCGACCGAAAAGCGCCGCCGGGCTGTCGACATGGCCGAAACCCGCGACATCGACATGACCGAGCCCTCCGATGAGAACACCGACGACAATCGTTCCGAGAACCAAGAGAACAGGCACGGCGAAGAAGAGGAGGACGAAGACGAGGAGGACGAAGTCGAGGAGGGCGACGACGAGGGGCGCGTAGCCGAGCAGGGCGAAGACGAGGAGGGCGAAGGCGAGGAGGACGAAGTCGAGGAGGGCGACGACGAGGGGCGCGTAGCCGAGCAGGGCGAAGACGAGGAGGGCGAAGACGAGGAGGACGAGGGCGATGAGGAAGTAGACGAGGAGGACGACGGCAAGGAGGACGAAGCCGATGGGGAGGAGGACGAACAGGGCAATAAGGGCGACTCCGGCGATGGGTCGGAAAATGAGATGGGGGACACTGAGCTGGCCAGCGCCAGAACTGTGAGTACCGTTTTGAGCCGAGAATTCGACCTTCGCCTTGCTCACGGTGTTCTAGGGCGGTGCCGCTCTTGCTGCCGGGTGGGCGGACTACGTTGCTCAATTGCGCGGCAAGGAAGCCCAAGCGTCTGAGGAAGACGTTGCCGTGGCTCGCGAATTGAAAGACGCACTGATTGGCGCGGCCTACATACGGTTTGTAGGGCCAGGGGATGTGCACGGGGTGATTAACCTCGACAACAACCCCAACGCCCGAGGCAACCCGCGCGGCCTAACGGAAACCCACGTCGACTTGCTGCACCAAATCCTGCGCCGTCCCAATGGAAAGAAGGACCACGAATCGCCGATCTATATCATGGTGGACGAAGATTGCATCGACCCCGCGCTCAGGTCCAAAATGAAGAAAGGCGACGCTTTCAACCCTCTCTCAGCGCTTCCCCTGCTCGAACTGGTGCGTAAGGACAAGGAACGTGAGACATCCTTGGAGAACGAGCTGTGGGTGGGGCGAGTCGATGACCGATGGCTGAACCTCGAGGACGTCAACACCCGTCGATGCGAACTCAAGGCGCTCCGTGAGGCGGCAGACCGCCCCTACTGCGTTCTGCTGAACGGCCACCACCGAATCCGAGCGATGTTGCGTATCTCGAAAGAGATCTTCGACGATTGGGAATCGCTGAAGAAACGCGTGATGGAAGGCGAGGGGGACGAGGAGGAATTCGAGGAGATCGCGCGGGATGTGTTACAACGAGTCGAGAATAACACTTGGCGCTGCGTTATCTATAACTGTAAGCGTTTCACGGCCTTTAGGTCCACGGCTCACATGTTTTGACGTAGCCAAGAAGCTCACCGAGGCGGGCAAGACCGCTCTGGTCCGTAACGAGCACGAGAGGCCGGCCAAGGGCATGGGCAATGGCGAAAAGGCTTGGTGGCTGGCGAAAAAGTTCGATGCCGAGATCCGGCAGGAGATCGACTCCGGACAGGGGGACATCGATCGGATCGGCGCCCTAAATATCATACAGGCCCGCTGGCGCGCCGAGATTGGCTCGAAGATGTTGATGACCGGCCAGGACGACGAGGCGGAGGCAGTCAAAACCAAGTCGGACGCCCTCAAGGATGTTACGGGCGATGAACCCGCGTCCCGGTTGTTTTTCAACCCGCTTAGCATGGAGATGGTCATGGATATCAAGCCCGCACTTTGCGTGTTTGATCATAATCTGGACCGCTCTTGGGCGATTGAAATGTTGAGGCCGTCGGGTGGGCCGCTCATCGCACACTTTTGGTTGGCTGCCCGCGTCCTTATATCTGTGAGTTACACGTTGTATCCTGGTACCACGCTGACCACCTCTCCCAGATCTTCGACGTTGAGAGAGGCGAGCGTCTCACCGAAGCAGAGGCCTGGTTGAACGCCGAGCCAAAGCTCGTGGCAGGCGGTTACCCAGCCGCAGCTGGGTTTTTCGACAGCTTCCACGTACGCACCGAAAAATTTCCACCATACCTCGAGTTTTACAAAGAATCCCTCGCGAGCAAGTTTGGCGACTTTTACACGAAGGCCATCGCTCCGCACACGCAAACTGGGCGTCCTTTCATAAACGAGTCTAACCCCGAGGCTGTCTTAGCCGTGCGCAACGCGTTCAACAACTGGGGCCACTGGCTCCAAGGCCAAGCAAAACACGCATCGGATTGGATGCGATACGTCGGCGCATCTGCGCGCATTTTCGCACACCTCCCGCTGTATCGCAAGGGGGTGAAAGGTCCCGCATTCTATCCGATGGCGGCACTGCCTTGTCACGCGGCCTTCAAGCTTTGTCTGGAACGTTGGGCGGGTGGTTGGAGCGTCATCGGCAACGGTGATTGCCTGGCCGTGGTAAGTTTTATGTCAATTTGTTCTCATGTATACTCATCCAGATATTTCAACCAGTTGGAACAACTGCTTGACCGAGGGCAGATTGTGTGGACTGTCGGCGCACAAGGAATCAGCAACGCCGTAAACTGGAACGAGTGGTATTCGCGCGGGCGCGGGCTTCATCAGATCGTGATGAAGCTGGTGCAATGCGCCGATATTGGCCCACTCGAGGCGCGCCTGACGGAGGTAAGCCGTTAAAAGTTAACGGGATCCTTCCACTAATGGTTCGCAGGCGTTGTCAATCCTCGAGGACCCCCGGTTGCCAATATCCCTACATGCCATCAACGAATTTTTTCCGGATGGGCGGACGTTTCGAGACAAGATGCGCAGGTTCTCGGCAATGAAAACCGGCGGCTTCCAGTACCTCGGCGCACAGGACCTGCTCGAGCAGTACGAGTCGGAATATGGTTCATTCTCGGACCTGCATGCCAAGATGCTTAAGGCGCGCAGCGCACTCAAGATCGCGCTCTGGCCGGATGGAGGAAAGCGCGGGAGGAAGGCGACAGATCCAACATCCCTAGAAGACGTACTTGCCTCACACAAGATCTTGGGCCTCGTCCATCAGGATGTCTGGGCGAAATTGTACCCTGCGTGGTTCAAAGGGTGGCGCGACTCGGAGCCGAAGCGGATGAACACGATTGGATGTGGCGTTGGCTGGGGCCTACTGGACCGATGGTTCGTGGACGTCAAAATACCGGAAATCCTGCAGGACGATCGAGTTCGGTGGACGCTGCACTTGGTCAAGCGGGTGTTTGCCTACATGGGGGAGGAACCTTGGTGGGCGGGCATGTCATCTTACAAGCCCCGCAAGGCACTCGCGATGCCAAAAGAGATTCCCGAATTCCTTCGGTTCAAGAACCGGGCCGCGATGCGCAAGGCAACTATGGTTGGCAAGGCGGCGAAACATCTACCCGACGTCCCTACACCCTCATCGAACACGCCCAAAAAGAAGTCCACGAGGGCATCTCAGAAGGCGAGGTCATCCTCGCAAAAATCAACTGGCGCGTCCGCCAAGACGCCACGCTCGTCGCAAAGGGCCGGAAAAAAGTCATCCAAAGTCAAATCATCGGCGAGGATCCGTGATGAGCTTGATGAGCTGGATAGCGAGAAGGACGATAACCCAGAGTCCGAGTGCAATGGGGGCAGCGAGAGCGAGCACAGCAACAAGACCGGTAGTACGCGGCAGAGCCAGGGCAACCGTTCAACTGTCCAGCACGAACGCGATGGGGACGTCGAGGGCACCGCCGAGCCGAGAGATGAGCCTGTGGCCCCAGAACAAGGCAGGACTACGACGCCGGCCAGCGAGGAGGCTAGGGACCGCGATCCCATAGACTTCAAGCCAGACCAGTTCGACTGGGCGTTCCAAAAGCGTACTGGCTTGCCCCACGACTCTCAAGTAATTCCTCCGCCAAAGGGATTCGCGTATTATCACACGACCGTGAAAACCCCCACGTACGTAATGGCTCCTCCGATTGCCACCGTTAGTATGCCGCACAACGCCTGGCGCCAGCTTCTCGAGCCTCGCGACGCGTTCGACGTCGAACAGGACGTAGGCAGCGCGATGAACGACAGCGTCCTCCAGGCGCTTGAATACACCGGAGAGCAGCTCGCCGATCTCCTGGTTCATATCAGCGTCGAGCGAGGATACCTACGTGAGACGATGGTGGATGTATTCAATACGCTTTGCGCGAGTGCGCAATCCTCGGATGTGGCACTGATGCTGCTGCCGGACGTTTTATCGGGATGTAGGGTGAGTATTCGCAGAAACAACCGAATATACACTTACACGCGACTTAGGACTTATTCATTGTGCGGGTCGCAAAGCTTTTCTTGACCCATTTTGACTGCACGCACGGGGAGGCCATTCACGAAGCGTCTTTAATGGCCGCTGGCGATGGAATGTGCGACGCTGAATTTGCGAAAATGGCTGAAGATGGCAGCGTTCAGCTCGATCTCACCACAACATTTCCGAAGGCTTTGCAGCATAAAGGTGAGTTCAACAGGTAACATATTATGCTCAAGGGCTAAACAATGGTTCAGTCGGTGCGCAGGGAAAAATATCTGTACGCAGGGTGGGTGATACGCAGGAAGGTGAGTTCGGCCGGCTTTAATAGGTCAAGAACCCGCTGGTGACGTTAGAGCATAGAACGAGACCGAACGATCCAATTGATGCGCTACATGCTGCCTTCTCGAGGCCTGGGTCGAACGGAATTGGAGAGCAAAGAGCGCGCGTTCCTTGGCATCGAACACCGAATTGCGAGGCAGTGGCGTACGGATGCGAGCACGTCGGTGGTGCATGGCCTGAATCTCAACGACGAGGATCCAGTCGAAGAACCTGTGGGCGATTATCGAGAGAGTCACCAACGCCCGATCAACGTCTCCTTGCGTAATGAGCAGTGGGCCTCGGTGAAGCCCGCGGTGGTCTTGCAGGGCACGACCGTGTCCCCGTTCTCGGATGGATTATTCCTCCCCAGGACTATCAAAATCACGAAATTCCTGAAGAGCTCTGACCGCCCGCAAGGCTTGACTAAGTTGTTCACGGATCGTCGCGCCGAGTACCACAAGGCCTGGAACGATGCACTCGAGCAAGAGTGGAACGACTGGAACGGCTTCATGCATGCCCACGAGCGCCGGCTTAATTCCCAGTCGAGTCAGTCTCAACCAAGGGGTCAATCACGAGCCCAGGGTGACGGAGCTTTGCCGCACGTCCTCTCTGGTGCAACGGCCAGCACCCCACCGTCCGCTCCCAGCTCGGGCACTTCACCACGACACACGGTCCAGCAATCCGCCTCCCAAGATTCCGTTGCTCATGGTGCCTCATCAGGCATGGGGATGGGTGGGAAACAGAAGGCCATTCCCGCACGCGCCAGCGGTGCAGAACGATCCCAATCCCTACCAGCTAAGCGGAACAACGCCTCACCTCAGATGTCGTCCCAGTCTTTGGGTGCGACTCAAGGCCTTTCGAGAGATACGATCAGCCCCGGGGACTCGGTGTCGCAAATGGCCGAAAAACGGTACGGAAAGGTTTTGGTTCCGAGCAGCAGCCAGCCTGTGGCGGAAAATGCGGAGGCCGGAAGGCCCGTTGGGCGAAAGTCTGGGCATGCAGCCATTTTGCCCGCAGACCGCGCGCGATTCGTGGCAGCGGCTCGCGATGAGCCAGAACGTTTACCGGATGGCGCAGAGCAACAGGGCCCGGGTCGGGGTGAGCGAGTATACCAGTCGCTTTTTACGCCGGTTGATCGAACATAAACGGCGAATCAACAGCCAAGCAGAGCGTTTCGCATTCAATGCGCCAGAAGCCCCCAGTCCGTGACCCTGGGCCATGAGCTTCCCTCGTGTTGTCGATTGGTGATCCATGCAGGGCATGTCGCACTGTGGCAAGCGGTTCCGGGTTCCATTCAAGTTTTTGTTTTTGTTTTTGTTCCTCACAAAGTCGACCAGTACGTGCACGAACTCCAGTTAATACATCTGCATTTACACCACGTTGGATCAACGGCTGGTCACGTGACTAATTAACGGGACGTCGATCTCCCGACGATCCAACCGACCGACGACAACAGGTCGTGACCCGCGTCCCGCGACCTGCACCAAATGACCGCTGTGTTCTATTTGACCGGTATCGCGCGTATCGATGTAGTATAAACGAACGTTATTCCGTGAAACGACTGACCTAAAGCGCACATAGAAGCCCCCGATGGATCTTGCTGTTTGCCATGTGGGTTGAACAACCGGTGAGTAGTATCTTGCGGAACATACCGTCTACTAACACAAAACAATCGTTCGGGATTAGGCATGGATTGCCGAG
The DNA here is from genome assembly GCA_019677355.1 of Ceratobasidium sp. 370. Lineage (NCBI taxonomy): Eukaryota > Fungi > Basidiomycota > Agaricomycetes > Cantharellales > Ceratobasidiaceae > Ceratobasidium > Ceratobasidium sp. 370. Next base: position 10,163 of record WSLN01000198.1, read on the forward strand.
GATGAACACGGGGTGAGTGAGCCTTTTCAAGCCCAGCGCAGTGCTGAAAACACAGGCCGAGAAGTAGTGCGAACATTCATCGATTCCACACATAACCGTGTCATTGACTGCACCTGCTACGCGCCCGCATACCCGGGTCGGATGAGCAGACCGTGAACGCGGCTCGGAGTCACGGCCTGGTTGACACCGCTCGCTGAACACGGAGGCCTGGTGCCCGTTGCGTTGTCACAGACCACGTGGGAGGCATCGCCTTGCACCAAGTTGGCTTAGCCCATTCCGTCCGCTCGACAATAAGACTGCGCTCTGGTGTCCTGGTTCAACGTGTCTACCGGGGCTGAAAGGCGAGTTCCCCCCCCCCCCCGCCCCCTTCCTCCTCTCGTCCTCAGCAGCCGTCCGCCAAACCCACTGCGTATCGTCATGAGCGGCCGTCGTTCACGCAGACACCTACGCACCGTCACTCGATCTTCCTCCAGCGACGAGGGACGCGCCGCATCGCCCCAGAGCCCGGTGTACGAGATTGCGGATGACATTCCTCCGAGTCCGATAAGAGAACCGTCTGGCCGGACCAGTTCACCCCTCGTTCCCGAGTCGGACGCTTCGCAGCGCCCTCCACAGCCAGATCCTGAAACATCGAACCGGTTCTACGACTACCCGGGCATTCCTGGAGTCATGACGTGCTCGTCAATCGCTAGGTACAGCCTCGGCATCGCTACACACTGGAATCTCCTATGCTGTCTTAAATGCCCTTCAACCGAGCGAATGGTGAGCTACAAAGGCGCCCGAGATCATATCAAGATCCACCACCCAACACTGCCGAAGACATTCACCAAGGACAACTTGGAAAAGATTCTCCGCCCCTTTAACATAATCACGACCAACGTAAGTTCATGAACATCTCCTGGTTGCCCGACAGTTGCTGAGCGTCTCTAGCTTTATGACGTCCCCACGCCCCAAGGCCGCGTTGCCCCCTTGCCGTTCCTTGACTATTGCGAAGTCCGCAAATGCGAGCTTTGCGAGGAACAAACGAACCCACGGGACTCCTATTTTCGCAGCCGAGGCAGCCGGCAGAGGCACTTTCAAGACGTGCACAAGTTATTCACCCGGGCCGAGAGATATCACGATCGCGTCGTGTGGGCCCAAACATTTTGTCCCAAGAGCGCGAGCAAGAAGAAATGGTTCGAGGTAGACCCTAACTTCGTCGGCATTAAGAAAACTCCGGAGGCCGGAGGGGAAACTGGGGGCGATGAAGCGACCGCGTACGAACTAGCTGAAGCATTCAATCGCAAATGGACCCCGGCCGAACCGCTTGAACCAGAAGGGGACGAACTACGCCACATCATGCCGTTTTTGTATTATATCGGCTGGAGCGAGCACGTCAAGGGTATCGATCTGGACAAACTACGAACATTGGTACAAGTGGATCATCAACACGACCCTCTCCGGCGTATCCACCGGGCGGCGTACAACGTGTTCGTGAATGATCAAGCACGCATCGACAATATCTTCCACGTGTACAGATGGAACCTAATGGACGACGAATCAGGGTGAGTGTTATGTATTTCTGCCCACGCGGACCGTGACGTCCGTCATTCCAGTCCGCCAGAGAAGCCATTTCAACGACTCACCCGGAAGGTAGCTGAAGAGTATGCTGGGATTTTCGGGCGGTTCGCGGTGTTTGTATGCCGCATGCGACAAATGGCGCTTAACAACAATCCGTTTTACGCCGCCAAAATGACTCCCGAGCAACAACATTGGACGGACGTCGCTCTAAATTTTGCTGCTGGCAAGGGACCACGCGGGCTCACCGAGTCGAACATGATATATGGTCTAGCGAGCGCGTTCTGGCACGCCAAGGATCCAGATTACTTTGACGGCATAGCCGTGGATCAGTTCAGCGACCTCACGGCGCGCTTTGCGTGCCTGATCAACCTACGGGAGGGCGGAGACTTCGACTTGCCTCGCACTTGCAGCAGTCGAGTCGGGCATATGAAATATATCATACGGTCGGCGTTGCTTTTTTGGTCGGTTCAGAAGCATGAGAAGGAGGGCCTCAACAAGAGCGGGTAAGGTTTAAACGCGTAATGTGGGCCTCTGCTGACCTGGGGCGTGCAGAATAATTCCATTCATAGCAGAATCTATATCACGCCGACGAGTAACTCCTTTTGCTACCATCGCATATTTTGTGTCCCACGCAACAACGCACGCTAACTCTACCGTCGCTGCCCCGAACGTCGCATGGGTATCACGAACCACTCTCGCCATCGAAGGCCACAGCGTCATGGTGAAATCGTACTTCAACCACATCGCAAATCTCGTTCGTAGGTTCAAAAAGCATATCCGCGATGAGCTTTTGCTGGGACTTGATTTATCCAGTATCAAGTGGCCGTTCACGGAGAAAACACATATATACGACGATCTCCGGTGCACGAGAAATAACTACTCCGCGTTCGAGGACAGAAGGAACGATTTCTACAAGTTTGTGAAGACCCTGGGCGTCGTGTTCAACACACATCCGCGCGCGAAGCATTTGTATCATCATGTCTTGGTTGGCGAGAAAAAGGAGTACATGTTTCGCCACGATGCGATCGTTGGGTATATCGCCGCATTCAACAAGGCGAACGAGATGCTGGGCCAGATCCTTCTCCTCACGGGCGGCCAACCTGGACGGATCGCCGAGCTGGTGGAGCTCAAATACGAAAATACCGTGGGGCGTCTATGTGGTATCGTCTTCCCGGAAACCGGCCAGGCCATGTACATTCTGTCATACTCCAAGGGGACGAGCCAGATGGGCAAGGATCGACACATCGGCCACGGGATCCCGTGGTGTGTAACCGACGCCATTTTGGTTTTGAAGGGCCTCGTGAGCCCATACGTGGGGGTGATGATGGAGGAGCTGTACGGAACCAAGCGTCGCGCAATCCAGGAACACGGCGTGCTCACCGAGGACGGCGCGACTTATACGGCTGACCATTTCGGCGATAAACTTCAAGCTTGGTTTTTAACCAACCTCGAAATTCCCATTCGACCATGATTGCATCGTCAAATGTCCGTGACGATATGCAAACGCCTCATGCCTGGGTCTACCGGAAAAATTGGCGGGGGTTTAAACATTTTCGACGCACAAGCGAGCCACGGGTCCGAGGTCGCTAAGCAACACTACGGCCTGGAGATCGAGGATCCACATCGCTACGGAGACACATTTTTCGAGGATTTTGCTATGATTTCAAACTGGTGGTGGCTACTCATATGGCACGAGAATCTGGATCTTCTCACGGCGGACGAGATCGCGCGAGGGAGAGATGCTCCTGCGCAACTAGGGCTTGCCGCTCCAGCCAGTACCGGGCAGAGCATCTCGGTCACGGATATCGCGCAGCTGCGAGACATGCTCCTGGCAGACGGTGAATTCGCGCGACAGTTGGGTCAGCGAATCGCGAGCGAACTCACCGCCTCCAACATCGGTCTTCAACCAATGGGCGGGACCGACGACCACCGAGGGGTAGGGCTTCGCCTGCCCAAGGCGCCCGGGGAAGAAAGCATGAAGGCCGCGAAGGTGCTAGTCGAAGCGCATCATAATACCATACTCCAGACGTACTGCGGGGACAGGAACGCGGCGTGGACGTGCGAGGAGCAGGGACAGGCTCTCGTTCATGTTCTACAGCGGAAGACCTCACTGTTGATTATCCTCCCAACTGGCGCAGGTAAATCGGTGCTATTTGGGGCGCCACGATACTTTGAGCAGGGGGTCACCGTAGTCGTTTCGCCTCTACGCGCATTGATGGTCAACCAAATCGAGGAGTCGAAACGTCGCGATCCCCGGGCTCCGTTCATTCAATGGGAGAGGGACCTGAACATGGTGCAAGGCGTAGTCATTACTCCAGCGGAAAATCTGAGCAAGAGGAGTTTCAGGAACTGGTGCGCAACGCAACAGGCCCGAGGGTGTTTAGCGAGGATCGTGATTGACGAGGCTCATCTGGTGCCGTCGTCGAAGGATTACCGATACATCATGCGTTGCCTTAAACCCCTAGTCGAGTCGCGGGTTCCCATCGTTTGCTTGACAGCCACACTACCGCCGAGTATGGAGGATGAGCTACGTGCGGGCATTGGTGATCCCCGTTGGCAGATAATTCGGACCGGGACGCAACGGAGGAACCTCCATCTCAGGGTGGCCAGATATGCATGCGAGGAACACGCCAAGCGGGCGCTGAAGAGGGTTTTGAACCGCTACACGTCCGAGCTCGCTGCCTACCAAGCAATCATGATCATCGTGCCCCGTCGCCAAGTGGCGGACGAACTGGCTTCCGAATTAAACGTCGACGCTTACCACAGCGGGAAGACTGTGGAAGACAAGGACGAAGCAGCCGCACGGTGGCTTTCGGGAGAACGACAGATTATCGTTGGAACCACTGCTATTGGTACTGGGGTGCATCATCCGCATTGTTCTCTCGTCATCCATTGGGGCCATCCACACGGACTTCTCTCTTACGCTCAAGAGACTGGGCGAGCTGGTCGGGCCGGCGGACCGGCGTTATGCATCCTATTCCATTGGGGAGGCCATCCCACGCTGAAGGGGTCAGACAACAAGGGATTCGGGCCGTTGCTGGATATGCTTGACGACTCGAAATGCCTTCGCGTCCACCTGTCGAGATACCTCGATGGCGATGATATGCAGGTGTCTTGCTTCTCAAACATGGCGCTTTGCTCGCGATGCCTGGTTTTACGTGACCGCGCTGACTCGCGAGTGGGCCGGCATCCATCCGATCCTCTCCCAAACCCCGATGGCGGGTGTCTGCCAGATGGGGTCCTCCCCCACAGCCTAATCTGGTTGGGCGCTGGACAATCTGCTCCTACTCCCCACGTTTCCGCTCCCCAGTCATTGCAAGAACGTGCCGTATCCACGTGGGGCCACGAGCTTTCGCCCAGGAGTCACGCACGTGGAGACCCACAGGAATCCTACCCTGGCGATAAAAGTTCCCCTATCGACGAACAAATGGCCGACAGGTCCGACTCCTCATCTCTTGGAGTCAACGACGTCGATCCCATGGCCAACATTTGGACCGACGACGATGAAGGCAACGACGTCGATCCCGACGCCGATCGGTCGACCGACGGCAAAGTTGACCATGAGCTGAATGACGAGATGGAAATTGACTGGCCGGGTGTCGAACCAGCATCATACCCCGGCTCTGGTGTACGACATACGCAGCCAGGAAACAGCGATCACCTCCCTGGATCAGCACACTCCGATGCCGTCGGTCGAGGGCAAGAATGGACCACGGTTACCCACGCACGGCGTTCCAAGTGGGCCTATCAAGGAGCGCAGTTGCCGTCTAGGGTGTTAGCCAGTGGTGTAGACGGTAATACCAGGGAACCGAGGGGAGGACATGCCGATGACAGGAGAGGCAACTCGTCCCAACTGGGGGATCTGCCATGTAAGTAAGCCATGTGACCTATTCACCGCGCCGCCGTGCATTTACCTGACAGATGTTTTCCCAGCAAGAACGATCTCTACGTCACAGACACCATTGGTCGCTACCCATGCCGAGCGGCCGGTTCAAGCCGGGCCTAGTCAAAGGACATTTGTTTCAGCTGGGGGGCAGCCTCTTGCAGGGACCAGCCGTCCCAATACGTTTAACCAAGCTCGCCCCGCCAGTTCGCCTCGTGAATCTAGCATCGTCGACGGGCGGTCATACAGCGAGGTCACAAGTCCTGAACGTGACGCCATCACTGCCACTCGCCGCTCATATCCACGATATCGTCCACCGCCTGAATCTCCCACGCATCGCCGAAGACCTTCAACGAACCAAGAAATTACCCCTTCCCAGGCAAGGTTCAACGCGATGAACTCCCTTGTCGCTATGGCCCCAACGGGCACTCCAATCATCAACGATGCTGACGACGCCGTTGCTCGACATGCGACTGGAACGGATCTGAACGAACATCACGAGGCCGGGTTCGGGGAATTTAGTTTCAAGAACCTCTTGACACTCAAGCAAGAAGCCCATCGATGGTGTACGTATTGTCTAGTCCATCAAGATGTGTGGTGGGGGCACGTATTCGAGGGCGGTTGTCCTGTGCGGGGTCCACGACTTGCACGCTGGGATTACAAGGATATAGAAGTGCAAGAAACGAAGTATATCTCGGCGAGGTCTTGGCTCCGCAGTGCGAGGGTCTGTCCTGCTAAGCAGTTCATTTGTGTTGGCTGCTTCTGGCCCTGGCATGTTAACCACCTTCATCCAGCCCAGGCATCGGGTTCGCTCGATCCCAAAAGGTGCAGCGTCAACGACTTTCTGCTCCCTCTGGTCTGGGTCATCATTGCTGACCGCATGGCTCGCGCTGAGCTGTTTGATTACTTCAGACTCGGGCCACCATCGTCTATCAACTATCAGGACTTCTTCCGTTGGCTCTTCAGCGAGCAGGAAGCCCGTGATGTTACCTGGGCGAACACTCACACCCTGTTATTCAATATTCATCGTGTGTTCCTTTGGGCCGCTTTGTTACGGAAACCTGGTAAATTGGTCATTTCTGGTGCAGAGTGAGTGTTATATCGTTCTAGACATGCATGCATTGCTCACTACTTCTAGTCTTCATCGCAGTTCTGCATTGTAGTCAGCCATATCTGTCGGTTTGGCTTCATGTTCTTTGACACAGTAGACACGTCCCTTCTTTGCTTCTTGTTCATGCACGTTGTGTTTCATGTAGTCTTGTATCAATCACATTGTTGTCTTGTTGAAGCTGTCACCCAAGTTTGTATTTGATTTCCTATACATCATTTTATCACAAGTGCAATTGATGACAACCACTGCATACTGCAAACAATTTGTGCCCCTGCACGTGGATCATCTGTTGTGCATCTGAGCTCTGACTCTGCACCAATCTGCACAACTTCTTTTGACTGTCTAGTGAGTGTGCAGTCCCACCAGGAGAACAATGCATGCATAGAAGAGATCATTCGAAGGGCCTTTTGACCAAATAGAAAGACATGTCACCCCATCAGGCATTCCAAATCAGATCACAATCCTCAAACAGCTCCATGTGACTGGACTCTAATTCCCCACTCGATATATACCATGTGGAGCTGCCGACACCTAACAACTGACCAGCATGAGCACTGATTTACAAGACACATTTTTTGAAATGCCAGCCAACTCTCCTCTGTTGATCCACAGTACCAAGTTGAAAGCTACATTCTCTCCATGGACTACTCAATGCCTCACCACAGATGCCTTGGAACACATGTGTCAGACTGAAATCTTTGGGCAGCCATTTAACACCTGTCTCTGGATCACCCAGGGGACCGACTTCAATGTTGCAAAATTTTGACAAAGAGTTTGACATCTGGCCCCTGACCAGGCAGGGGTCCAATGTCAAACAACTGTTTTTGAACTTGTTTTTTAACATCTAGCTCCTGATCAAGTTGAGGACCGACTTCAAAAATTGAACTTTTTGGGAAGGAGAACTTGACATCCATTTGCTGAGCAGGTCTGGGACTGACTTCGAAATTAACAGATTTGGACAATAGATTTGACATCAATCCTGTGATCAGCCAGGGGACTGATTCCAAACTGATATTTTTGACTGAATGCTTACCATCTCTTAGGCATGTTGTGTGGGAATCCTGGTGCATTCCTGCACCCAAATTACATGGCAAATCCGAGTCCGTTGAAAAAGCTGCATATATGCACTGATACCACTCAGCAATGCAAATACACACATATATACAGCTTTCTCAATGGATTTGGATTTGCCACACAACTTTGGTGTGAGAATGTGCTGGGATTTTCACGTGACATCACTACCATCTGTCCCTGACCAACATGGACACTGACTCCAAAATGGAACAACTCCAGGGATAGATTTGATGTCTGTCTCATGATCAGCCAGGCAACTGATGTCATGATTATGCACTTTTAGACAGAAACACCTACATAGAGCACTCATACCCCTCACTTGACTTGATGTTGGACATAGCTGCACTGAGCATAGCCATGCTGAGAGTCAACAACCTCACACTCAATATTACCCATGATGACAAAGCCCCAGAGTATGTCAGGGATGTGTGACATTGTGTAAACCCCACTATACAATAACATCTTGCTGTTTGCCTAACTATGATGTGATACCATTGGGTGACACCATTGGTAACTAAGATCTTCTGCTGACATGATTGTTGTTGACTACAACCATATCATTCTTCCTGTCGTGCTGCTAACACTCCTCTGTCACAAGTGTTTGTTGTGATTTTACATAAGGTGGCTCCTGTCCCTGTTGTGGCTCCAAATCTTACAGGAACTGCACAAGGTTTGAGGGTCATGTGACCTGCTGACTTGGGTAGCCTCCTTGTCTCCTCATTACGAAACAGAGATGTTGTTGTTGCGACCCTTGTAAGAGTGGGAGACAACTTGATTTGTACATTAGATTAATTGACTATTAAAGACTAATCTGATCAATCGATGGACGATCGCGACATAGACTACTGTGTGTAGTACGAAGTTCCTGAGCAGGAAGCTGGCATGTACAGCTTCTTGTGCAAGTGTAAGGCCTACAATGTAGGTTTCATCTGAGTGGACGATGAAGGTAGTGATGACACTAATGTGGTTGGTCTCGAAGGTGATTGGACACTCCAGAGTGGCTACTGGAGTCTAGTGGCTTGGTGTGTGATGTGCCTCAAGGGTTTGGTGACTCTAGTTGTGGCTACTAGAGTGTTGTGGCATTGCTTATGTTCTCATCGTCATGAAAATGTGGAATATTCATTTAGAAGCCAGGGTTTCAATTTACCTAAATTCAGCTGAATTTAGTGAATTTAGTGAATTTAGCTAAATTTAAAAACCCAAAGGGGCATAAATCCTATAAATCCAGGTAAATTTGGCCAAGATAAAACAGGGTTTAGCTGACTGAAAAGCGGGGGGTCATAAATCCTCTAAAGCCCTTCCATGCAGGTAAATTTAGCTAATTTTACCGAAATGCTATTTGACCCTTTTTCCTGACGTTGTTTTGATGCACCATTGAGACTAGTCTCCAGATTGCATGAGGGACCAACATGCAAGCCAAACCTTTTTTTGCCAGCTTTCCAACATCCACCTCCTGACTGGGCTGGAGACCTGCTTGAAAGTTAAACATTTCCACCTAAGCATGTAACATCTAACCCCTAACTGGCACAGGGACTGATGTGAAATTTGACATCTGCCAGATGTGATCTGAGATCTGTCAACTGATCAGGCCTTGCACTGATACCAAATGTGTATCATATACTCCCTGTTTAAAATCTGCCTCATGATGAGCCAGGACACTGATGTCAAAGCAATATTTTTTATCGAGGTTTAACATCTGGCTCCTGATCACATAGGGGACTGACTTCCAAACGTGAACTTTTTTGGATGGAGTATTCATTGACCCCTGTCTGCTGACCAGGATGGGGGACTTGACAATTGAAAAATTGAAAGGAGGGATTTGAGATCTGTCTCCTGATCATCCTGATCGGCCAGGGGACTGATGGCAAACATATATTTTGTGCTTACCGTTTGACATCTGTCTCCTGATGAAGTAGGGCATCAACTGCAAGATTGAAATTTTTTTGAATGGAGTGTTTAACATCTGTCTCCTTAGCAGCAGGGGGACCAGCTTCAAAATTGAAAGCATTGGGTGTCTTCCCATAAGCGATTTAGGCATGGGAGGACCAATCCTGAAGATATAGACCATGCTGGATGTAAAAATTAAACCCTTAGTTTTATGTGTCATCACCCAGACACAGTCTCATCAGCTCTCAGGGTATTGAAGGTCGTGGATAGACAGGCTGATCTAGCACCACCCCTGACCGCCCATGCAAGACAGTTTAGACATCGACCTAACAGAGTCAACCCATGAATGCACACTCAATGTGCTCATTCCTTGTGCTATGTAATATACAATGAAAATAGAGGAATATATTGTACTAGTTCTCATGGGCTGGTGCTGAGCAGAAACAGGAGACAGGGGTGGGGGGGGGGTATTCAGCAGCACCAACAATACACAAAACCTGCCCCTAAAAACCTGACTCTTTACCTTTTCTGAATGCACTATTCCTTTTCTTGCCCAGTACTCTGGCACTGAGTATGCCCCTCCTAACTATTTGTCACACATTAGCGCTCCACCAAGTCGTTGAGTTCAAGGAATAGGCAATAGAGCAGAGAACACTCCTACTAGACAGGAGGTCAAGTTCTTGTCATGAGGACCAGAACTTGACTGGTTTGTATACAGGACAGAAAACAACAAGCAAGGACAAATGGACACTTGTCCCATACTTTATCAATATGCAAAACCATAACCAATAGCCTTAATCTGATAAGTCCAATGGCATGATCCTTCCATCATGAGTGGCTGTGTCCTTTAAGCACTGACATCGATCCCTTGTTTGTTCCAGGGATTTATGTTGTTACTGTTACTGTTGTTAGGGGTTAAGTGCTGACATTGATCCTCAGTTCGCTCAGGGGATCAATGTTGTTTCATAGACTTGTGTCAGGTAATGACAATCTAGTCACATGCTTGGATGGTTGGTAGGATGAGTCTTACAGGGGGGTGAATGTAGGTCTTGTCACCTAGCCCTGCATTTGGTGTGAATCTGCCCCAAGCTGAACCACCTGATTTAGCACAGTCCTCCACACCTAAATCCTTACTCAAGACACCATCAAAGGATGGATTTGTGGCCTGTTTCCTGATCAGCCCTGGGACTGGTGTCAAACAGGTGTCCTCACTGACTGTTTAAACTCTGTCTCCTGACCAGCATCAGGATCAAGTTCATTCAGAATTAAAATATTTCAGAGACAGGTTTGACATCTGTCTCCTGGTCAGCCAGGTGATCAATGTCAAAACGATATTCTTGAGTTGGTGTTCAAGTTTAACATCTGTCTCCTGAGCAGAAGGGGACCAACTTTGAAATTAAATCATTTGAAGGATAAATTTGACATCCATCTCCTATAAAAAGCATCATGAGGTCACCTTGGGCATAAACTTTGTCAAATTTCAGTATTCTTGTGATGTTATTAGATCATTAAATAGCCTCATTGAAGCAATTATATGGTATAACTATCATAAACATAGCATGGATAGTTCAGGAGATATGATCCATAGGTGAATTGTTTGACATTGATGAAGTGAATGAATCAGCAATCAATGTTGTTTGGGCATCAAGCATGAGGCTGTTTGACATCAATGAGGTGAATGAATTGATGATCAATGTTTTTTCAGTATCAAATCAGGAGCTGCTTGACATTGATCAGGTGAATGAAATAACAATCAATGTTTTTCGGGTATCAAGTATGAAGTTGTTTGACATCAATCAGGTTAGGTTAGGTTATAGGGAAAGAAATGTGTGCATTGAAATGCAACCTTGCTTATATCTCACCCATTTTTGCAGCTAAAAGCCTGAGATTTCACACAATTGGACCCACATGGGGACTGCAGCTACCCTGCCAGTTTCAAAGAATTCTGAAATTTCAACCCAGTGATGACATGGACTATGGTGACAAGGCAGTCAGAGCTGATATTCAAAAAAAGGTTCAATTTAATGGGGAAACTTGATCTGTCCACTCTCTCAGGAATTTATTTTGCCTCCATACTACCCCCATGCCTGTATCTTATGTATCAACACCAAGATACCATGGCACCCTATTGGCAAGCATCCCGCAAGGATATTTTGCAGAAAATGAGAGATTAATTGGGGTGGCAGAGCACTGTGCACTGGCCACCTACATGCTAGCCTCACCTGTTGGGGGTTCATGGTTACTGAAATAGGAGGCACAAAAGGTGTGCCTGGGAGTGTAACTCAAGTCCCAGGCCACAGAGACCAAAAGTAATTGCACAGAATTATGGGATTAATTCAGGTGACAGAGAAGAGGCAATTAAACATCTAGGTGCTAGCCCCATTCTTGTATGATCAGTGGTCGGTGAGATATGGGCCACTGTTTGAGAGCACTGTCAGGCACAGTAATTTGAAATGGCGGGCCCAGCCCGCCATTTCAAATAGGTCAAGTTGCTGACGATAATTTTGAAAAAAAAAAGATATTTATTCTGATGACAGAGCACAAGGAGCTGGTCACCTACATGCTAGTCTTGATGCATGGGGCTGACTGGGTGTTGAGATACATAGCAAAAGCTGCAGCATGCCCAATGGAATGGGGGTGTTAAACCCAGACAGGCGATAAATTTGATAGAATTCTGGGATTAATTCCACCACCAGAGAAGGGGCAGCTGAGCACCCAGATACAAGTCCCATCCCTGTAGGCTCAGTAGTTGTGGAGATATGAGCAACTGTTTGAGAGCACTGTCAGGTACAGCAATTTG
>WSLN01000199.1:0-22421 GCA_019677355.1 Ceratobasidium sp. 370
GTTACCACTATATGTACATAGCATAGCCTCGGCAGCCAGGTATATAAGGACCCTGCCAGGGCTCTGTGAATGCATCCTACTTTTATTCCACATTTTAAACATTTACTGTCTGATCTGACTCCTTGAGTCTGCCTGATTGATAAGTCAGTAAACACTCAATTACAAGCCTTAGTCAATTGCTAATACCTGCGTAGCACCCCAGTCCTAACATAAACTTGGTAAGGTGCCCAGTACTTCTTAGCGGTTCTACTTGTTTGACTGCCACTGCCGTCAGCACTCCCAAGGGATTACATTAGATTTAGTTTAGACTGTAGATTAGTAGTTTAGTTGTTACATATACCAACTGCTTCTGTTCCAATCACATTAGCGTATAGGACATGTTGGCTTCCTAGCTTCTGCAGCAATGCGATAAAGCCTTTGCTATAGCAGTATGCTTAGGGTGACAATAGATGTCTGAGAGGATGAAGTAAATCAGATGTGTGATTCGAATGGATGAGTGTCTGGTTCTCCAGTGACCACTCTTATATACATGGGAGAGCCACAGCCGAGACCATACAGAAGCAAATTAGTCCAAGTCAGACAAGATGTCCATGGCTGACTCATAGCTAGGCAAGTCATCCATGGAGTCACCATAGCGACGGTACAAAGGAGAGATAGTGCTTAGCAAAGGAGAGTAATCATGACAAACACATGTGGAAACTGAAATGATTATGTCCCCTTGAAACTTTTTACAGAACATACCGGCTGGTACTCCTTGCTTGTGGAGCGAACCATGTGCTGATGTGATGGTTGCATCCCAACAGGACACATCCCGCCTCTGATAAGGCTTAAGACTCTAGATCTCAAGAGTAGCTTCGGCTCTCTCTCTCCTGAATTAGGCAACTAGTTATAGACTAGATATACCCAAGGATCCATTTGTTCACACACTTGGCTCCTCTCCTCAAACCCTAATTCTCTGACCTACACTTGCTCCATTGCATTTTCATCAAGTGCATCCCAGCGCATAAGGGTTTAATAAAAATTTACACAATCTATAACACCTCATCCACGGACGTCAGAAGGAATACTTGCTCGGATTGGCCAAGTTCTGTTGAATTTCCACTGCATACATCACCAATATCCCAACCCCCTGGAGTTCATGGATGCTGGGAAGAAATTCGACCTTAATGGTGTCCAGTGTCTGTTTTGGCATAAACTGCCCAACTTTGAGATCTGTTGAGTACTAAGCCTGGACTTGTTACACAGCATCCACAAGCTGTTTTTTGATCTCATCCATCGCTGGAACATCAACGGACTAGGCGCGGAGGAATATGATACTCACCTAAAGGCACAACCCCCAGAACCTGGTGAGCAGCACTTTGAGCAGGGTGTTACAAAGCTCAAACAGTTATCAGGAAAGGACCACCAAGCGCTGGAGCGTGTGCACCTAGCTATCGTGGCAAAGGCCCCCGGGTGGTCAGATGGAGGAGCAGGATTGGCAAGACTCGTCAAGGCAACTCGAGCATTTATGGAGTGCGTCTTTGCAGCTACCAGTGCACACTGGGGCGGCGATAAAGGAGTTCAAGCAGGCTTACCAGGTGCTCATGGCAGAAAGGGATGTTTGAATCGAAAACGGGACCAAGACTGGGAAGAAAGGGAAAATTATCAAAGGCTGGGCGATACCAAAATTACATGTACTCGGACATGCACCTGAGCATATCCTCCTGAAAGGGACCATGGACAACTACAACACTGAGACCATGGAACACCTGCACGTGCTGACACTGAAAGAGGGTTATCGAGTGTCAAACAAGAGGGGTTGGCTATGCCAAGTCGTTAGATGAGTAACTCGGCATGAGATAATGAAAGAATATGGAGAGTTCATGGCCTGGCTCAAAGAAATGAGGAAGGCGATGGCAGCAATGCCAGTAGACGACTGTGGTGAGTTGGCGTCGGGATTAGCTGCATACCTGACGTGTTTAAGAGTATATACTCACCAACATGTGTATCTAGCACCCAAGACCGTTGAGGATGGCGATAGCGACGTGGATGAAGGTGAGTGGGTGACTAAACGAACATGCTCCACAATGCTAACAAAGTCGAAAGATGATGAAGAGCAGGACACGGACAACAAAGATGAGGAGGAGGAGGAGAGTGACAACGAGGACAAGTACAAGGAAGGCGAAGATGGAGAAGACAGAGGCGATGGTAACGACCAAGGCAAGAGCAAGGGCAGCGACAGGAGGCAGGGAGCTCGAGGTAAGGCAAACTGTCACACAGTAAGGGTGTAAATCCCAATTTGATCAAAATTCAGCTCCCCGGGGTGCAGAGTGTGCAGAGTGTGCAGAGTGTGCAGAGTGTGCAGAGTGTGCAGAGTATGCAGAACACACCAGCCACGACCAGCCTCCAAGACATGCTATGAGCACCCCCCAGGTAAATTTTAATCCTCTCTACGCATGTGCTGACTAGATAAAACTAATGCCTAAACTGTATCACAGGCTATGGATACCATTCAGGGCTACCATAATGGTGAGTCGATAACTGGTACCACTCAACCGTTGCCAGCAGACCAAGCCAGATATTTCCACCAGGACCAGCATCAGTGAGTACACGCAATCAAGGAATGAACAAAATACTAACTCACTTTAATTGGACAAGTAGCCAGAACGCACAAGATCAGCACACTGACCACTGCGCACCCCGCAGCTTCCCAGACACATCAGCCCCTCTCCACTGTGTAGCCAAAAACCTGAGTGTCAAATCGATAACTGTGGGCGAAATCACACAATGACTGGGGTTTCCAAGGTTCCTGCAACACCTCCAAAAACACCCATACTTTAGCACGCTCCCAGTGCCCATTACTTCTAACACTCAACTGAAAGTCTGGAAGCAGATTTATATCATGACATGTCAGTCACGGTACTGCCCAACAGAGCAAATCTGTACCCTTCATTCACGCTCAGGTCTCGACCCCACAACCCCGCACCGATGGGATGGTGTGCTTTACATACCAACGAATTCACATATTCAGACATGTGTTCCCGCAACAGAAGTCTTGCATGGTATGTTAGTGCATTAATATAGCTCCGCAGCGCCCGTATTAGGCTGATGTGACCCCCTTAGACTACAATGTTGGGCGAATTGCACTTATCTTTGCCATGAAACCATCTGTTGAAGTGCATGTGCCATGTGTCATGGCTTATATAGAACGATTCACCCCTATCCCTGATTCGCCATCCCGTATCTCTGGCTTCTATGGCGTCAGCAAACTGCTGAGTGAGCAGGGTGCACCTCGAATTGAGGTAATCGCAGCATCTCAGATTGCTCGTTCCTGCCCACTGGTGCCACAGGCTAAAGGGGAGGCCGCATGAGGGGTGGATAGTGCCCAGTCATTGGACCACTACAATCAGTTCTACATCAACAAGTATCGCATACCTCATGACTTTTTGTTCCTCCATTCCAGCTGATGAGCTGTCCCTGTCCCCCTCTGTGCTGTTCCTCTTGCCGTCTCGATTCATTTATCCCCTCAACTAAATTTGCCAGCACCCACACCACACTGAGTCTCCCATGTGGCGTACACCCACCCCACTCATGCGTGTCACGCTGCTGCATTGGCACCAACCCAGTCTTCCACTCATCTCTCTGCCTGTTTTTTTTTTCAACTATGTTTCCGCCCGCCACCACTGGACACTCGATTTTTGCCTTCCCCACTTGGACTCACTCAGACTTGCTCTTCCCCATGTCGCCACTTCTTGTATGCTCCCACACCCATCTCCTTCCCCTGCCACGCAGACAATCTCCACTAGGGCTGCCGTAGTCGTGTGCCCCTGATTTTGTTTTTTGTTTCGTTTTGTACCTACCCACAAGATATACCGTGTTGATTTACGCCACTACAACATGGTGCATACGGCGCATAATGCAAGTGGTGAGCAAGAGGGGGGTGCACGTGTGAACAATTGAGGGGGAATTGAGGGGTAGGATAGGGGGAGATAGGGGCACGCCAAGGATTGGTTGAGTGCAGGGTATAGTGGATGATCGACGTATGCCATCAGCGATCAGCAAGGGTGTGTTGTTTGACAGGCACAGCTGATGGGACAGGCAGTTGGCAGTACTTTGGGTTGATATGGGCCTGGTGTGGGCCAGCATAGAGTTCACCAGCCTGTCAAAGTGCTTGGGCGCTGGCATGGGCTCCTATATAGGACAGAAATGGATGGTCTGATGTTCAAGGGACTCAATAGATTACATAAGCATGTACAAACGTGTACAAACAAACACGACTTTTGAAACTGAAATCAAATCATGAACTGCCCTGGAGGAGCTCTGGTGGCAAGGAATTTCCCTCTGGACACTCTGGACACTCTGAGAGCCCTTCCAGAAGAGGGCCACTTTTGCTGATGCACACATCTGGCTGTGGGAAGCCTTCAACCAGGCCCAGGCTGTCTTGCCCATCCCAGTCTCCCCTTCAATCACCAGGATCTGGTGACACATTCCCTGGCCCTTCTCTGGTACTTCCCTCCTCAGCCATTCCTCTGCCTGGTCCACATGGGACCTTTCCTCTGGCACTGGTAGATCGATCAGGATCACCTCCTCGAGACCCTGGTCTTCAAGGTAATGGTGTTTGGTGTAAGACCGGATTGAGGGCCATGTGGTTGTCATCTGGAGGGGTCGTAGGTGCTTGAACACACTGTAAAACTCCTTCGTCATCAAGGAGACAATTTCCTCCCCATCCTCCAGGTCCACTACCATGCACGACCTCTTCTGGTATCCCCCGCCCCTCCTATCAACCCCTCCATGTCCTCTCTGGACAGCTCCCCTGTCATCAGGTCCTTGATCTCCTCCCCCTGTTCTCCCACTGCCTTCCATAGGTAGTTGAAGGTGGTCATTGCTGCAACTCCTCCCCTGTCCCTCTGGAGACCCTTAGGGCGATGTTGGGGTGTTCCCCTTTGAAGTCCCACAACTGCGGGTTTGTGGTGTTCCATCCACCCTTGCAATCCTCACTCACTGTAAGCACATGGACATGGAGGGGACGCTCCAGGTCATATCCTTCACCCTTGGGGTTGTGGCACTCGACGACAGCCAATGTACACCAGTGGTTGGGTCTGGATAGGCGAAATAGCTCGACCCGATGGACGAGATCGACTCTGGTCAGTGCCCCCTCTCTGACCCCTCCAGTAGTACAAGGACAAAGAGGTATCACGTGATTGGCCTTTGTTATGATTGCAGCTATTATGCCTGGGTCACATGACTTGTTCTCTTCATTTTGGTTAGGGTCACAAGTCAGGTTGCATGGCTCTGTTTGCCCCTGTTTGGTTGTATAACCGTATTTATTTCCAGGTCAATCCTGGCTGCAAGTCTCACTTCTCAATCTCTACTACCATGTGTCTCATAACCCTTAACTATGAC
Organism: Ceratobasidium sp. 370; assembly: GCA_019677355.1. NCBI lineage: Eukaryota > Fungi > Basidiomycota > Agaricomycetes > Cantharellales > Ceratobasidiaceae > Ceratobasidium > Ceratobasidium sp. 370. The sequence goes on from WSLN01000199.1 coordinate 5,383, forward strand.
CCTTTGGAGTGCATGTGCCTCTTCCTTGATAATGACCACAGTGTCTGCTGCGGTCACTGCAAGGCAGTCTGCTTGGCTGCACTTGAAGACTTCAAGTGTGGCATTGGGCATGACAGTGGGCCATGGTGTTTCTATGGCAACCAAGGTATGTGGCTCACTCTGATTGGTCGTCTTTACTACATTAACTCTCCTGCAGGCTGGGAGGTTCCAGAAGCGAGGAAGGAAGAACCTTCACCCAGCATTTGGGGTGTTAATGCGATGGCTTCCTCATCTTGGGATGGCGGGAGGGACAGGACAGGCTTTGGGATCTTCCAGAACCTGGTGACCCTGGTCAATTATCTTCATGAGATGGGAGATGAAGCTCCCTGGTTGATGTCCCTAGAGAACCAGCGCAGTGTTGAGGAGGCGAAGTGTGTCAGGAAGTGTGGGAGTGCTAGGATATGTGAGAAGGGCAAGGGTTGTGTACATCCCTCTTGTGGGGAGAAGAAGTCTCGGAAATAGGGTGTGCAACCTGTATATATGGGTGCTCCGCCTTTCCATTTAACTCATCTGCTTACTCTTCGTACTCCACTATGTGCCCTCCTGGACCCATTCTTTTTGTGAACAACACCATTATGATGACATTCCATTGCCATACCGTACCAGGATGGGTGATTCGTGAGGGGGAGCCTGATTGCCCTGTCCCCATGTGAGGTGTTGGTTCCTGACCTCCCCCACCTTGTTGCTGACATGTGGCATGACACTCACTGGGACCACTTCCGCAACATACCACCTCCTTCTCCTTTGGGGATTGTGAACCCTCTGAAGAGGAAGCGGGTGACTGACATAGGGGCCTGTGGTACATAGTTTCCTGATCAGTCCCAGACTCGGAGCTAAAAACCCTTGTTCATAGAGAGGGCCTATGAGAATTTGAGGTGACTGGCAGAGTCGTAGGGCACTTTATGCATTGTATAATAGTCAGACAGGAATAGATTTGGTTTTGGCATAGTACAGTGTGTGCGCAAGGGTCTTTTCTAAGGGAAGGGTGGCTCAGCCTTTATCCTTCTCTCTTCCATTTCTGCTATCTCCTTCTCAATTTGTTTTAGCTCCTCATTGAGCCCTGGATCGTTCGTAAGGTCTTTGTATCCATGGAGACTCAGTGGCAGGTCTTCAGTAAGCTTGAGGGACTCCATGCTTCGTCCAAAGTCACTTGTTCCCAGGAGCCCTTTCTCTTTTAGGGATAGCCATGAGGCAAAGTCTTCCTGGGTTGCTCCCTTTGTGGAGATCAGTTCGTACATACAGGTGGTACTTAGATCATCGAGTGGTGCCCAGTAGTGGCTGGGTGGGATGTTCATTATCCAATCTACGTGTTCCCATACCCTCTTGCTAATCTCCATTTCGCTAGGGGGGTCTATTTTGTTTGGTGGCCCCCATTCCTGGTTGCTTCTAGCCTTCCTTTTGGTAGCATTGACAACGGCATCAACTGAGGGTCCAATGAGATTGCCGATTGTGTAAAAGGGGGTTCATTTCATGGTGGGCCTGGACTTCGGTGGCTTGGTGGTGCACCATTCCAGGACTCCTTTCTTTGAGTCGTAGTAGGATTTGTTGTCTACCCAGTCGTGTGGGAAGCGTTTATCCCATGGGATGTATCCTAGGTCAGCTCCTGGTAAGAGGCAGTTGGCGTACTCTTGGGCGTCCTCTAGGGCCATCATCTTGGGCTTCAGGGGGGTCCTTGGGTCAAAGGTCCAGGGGTGAGAGGAAGATTGGGGACACATGCTAGTCAGTAAGGGGTGTGGAGGATAGGATGAGAAGGAAACTTGTCCCCCTCTATTCTGAACCCCCCATTTTATACCCCTTTACTGACTCACGTCAGTGCTTGCGCTTCACAGGCAAGTCACCTCCCACTGCGGGTATTGGTGCGTCAGGAAAGCACTGTCACAAGTCCTCCCTCCAGCAAGTCATTCTTGCTGCGGAACTTCACCACCCTCTCCATTGTATCCTCTATCGGGTCATAGCCCTTCCACCTGATTTGATAATACAGGGTCTTCTCCCACCATTCCCAGTCCACAATGTGATCCACTTCATACTCCTCCTCCCCTTCCTCCATGACAATTGGTGGGGGCCTGTGCTCCAAGTAGACAACTTGGGGGCGCACTGCACTAGCAATTATCGATGAGGAATGCGAGAGTATCTCAGCTTGGTTTGGCCAGGCTGAGAACGACTCATTTATATATTCAGAGATATACTACATGGCATTATTCAGCGACATGGTACAAGATCAGTAAGCCAAGGAACAAAAGACAATTCGAGAAGGTGAGTCTTCAGAGGTCCTAGCCCGAAGGCTTAGTCACGACATTATCCCCCTCTAGGGCTTCTCTGAGCTTGTTTTGGAGGAGCCTTGGCTTTGTTCTCCTTGGCTGCCTTGAGTCGCCTTTTCTTGTATTTTGCGACCTCGTCCTTGGCACCTTGGAGATCTTCCTCTGCCAGCCACTTGTTATCTTCTTCGCTGAAACCCTTCCATTTCACCAGGAATGACCACTTGGACCCCCTTCTGCGGCCATTAAGAATCTTCTCGACCTCTTGGATATTGTCCCTGGGTTCTAGGCTCTCGGGTTCCTGGGTTCTCGTATGGGATCTCTCTGGTACGGGGAGAGCTTGTCCACATGGATGACGTTGTGGATTCGGAGTGTGTGGGGTATCTTCAGGCAGTAGGCCGCGTTTCCTATTTTCTCCAATACCTCGTACGGTCCAACCCTACTGTGCGAGAGTTTCCTAGAAGGTTGTCCCTGGTTGATATTTTTGGCATCGACCCAGACCTTGCTTCCAATAGCGTATTCAGGCCATGCAGCATCTCCTTTAGCCATCTTGAGTTTGGATCATTCCAGGTGACTACCGACTTCGTTTCGAACCCATTGTAGCTCCTTTACCCTTTCTTCGGCTGCAGGTATGTTGCTATTGCTTTCTCCAGTCATTGTGAAGGCAGGATGATATCCGTAGAGTGTGAAGAAGGGCAAGTGTCCGGTGGCTGAATGTGGACTGGAGTTATAGGAGAATTCGGTGGTGGGGAGCCAAGTGACCCAATCGTCTTGTTTGAAATCGACGTACGCTCGCAGGTAGTGTTCGATGGTCTGGTTAACACGCTCGGTCTGTCTGTCAGTCTGCAGGTGGAAAGAGGAGGACAGGGCAGGCGTAATCCCAAGCCTTGCATAGAAGGCTTTGGTATAGGCACTTGAGAAGATGTTGCCTCAGTCCGATACAATTTTCTCCGGTGTCCCATGGAGTTTCCAGACGTTGGTGATCACCAGATCCACTAGCTCCCTGGAGTCCATACTTTCTCAGCAGGGTATAAAATGCCCCATTTTAGTAAATGAATCAATTACTACGAGGATACTATCATAGCCTTGGGACAAGGGGAGTTTGACAATTAGATCGTAGGACATGTATTTGAATGGTCGACTTGGGATTTGGGTAGGTTGGAGTAGTATTGGAGCCCTTTTTGGGGGTCGGATTTCTTGGCAAGTCCTACATGCTGCCACGTATTTGTTAACCCAGGCGGTCAGACTTGGCCAGTAGTATTCCCTTTCGATCAGCTGCTGGGTTCGGGATTGTCCAGGGTGTCCCGCTAGAGGGGAGTCATGGTACAATGTGGCAATGTGCCTTTTGATTTGGTTGATGTCAGGAACTACTACAGCACTGTTGTACCTCAGGAGGTCGTTCTCTAGGGTGTGCTCCCAGAATCGGTGTTTGACCATAGCTGGGGCGTTTTCCGGGTGCCCCTGTAGGAAGGCTAGGATGGATTCGAGTGACGGGTCCTGGTCCAATTCTTTTTGTATCTGTTGACGTATCTCCACGTCTGTGAGTATCTCTGTGACCACAGCTGCCAGGAAATGATCTTCCCTGATGAGCATCTGTGGGGGGTCATTGGTTTTGACGAAGTCAGCTCGTTGGGATAAGGCATCAGGTTTCTGGGACTGGATTCCCGGCTGGTAGGAGATTATGAAATTGTAGGCTGCGAGTTCTTGCATCCATCGGGCTTGACGCCAATTTAAGTCTTGTGCCTGGGTCCAGTACTGGAGGTTCTTGTGATTGGTGAAGACAGTGACGGGGTCCTTGGTGCCCTCAAGGTAGATATGCCAATTCTTAAAGGCCCGGATAATCGTGAGTAGTTCCTTGTTGTATGTATCATACCGTTGCTTGTGCTCGTTGAAGCTTTTGGACATGAAGGCAATTGTATGGAGCTGTCCATCGTCTTGCCTCTGGCTAAGGACCACGCCCATAGCTACTCCTGAGGCGTGGGTTTCGAGGAAATACTCATTTTCCGGATCTGGGTGTGCAAGTACGGGTTGCTCGACTATGGCTCCCTTGATGTCATTAAAGGCCTTCCTTTCGTTTTCGCCCCATGTCCAGGTTCTCCCCTTCTGAGTGAGGTTGTGAAGGGGTCGAGCTTTTTGGCTAAATCCTCAAATGAAACATTGATAGAAGTTTGCAAACCTGATGAAGGATTGGATCTCCTTGACGGTCGTTGGTTCTGGCCATTCCTTGACTGCCTTGACTTTTGCTTCCTCCATGGAGACTCCCGTAGTAGAGACGACCATTCCGATGTAAGGAACTGTGGTTACATGGAAGGTACATTTCTGGATCTTGCAGAATAGCTGGTTATCCTTGAGTCTGCGTAGTACCTCCTTCACATGTTCGGTATGTTTGGAGGGGTCCTTGGAGTATATCAGGATGTCGTCGAGGTACACAATGACTGTTACGTCAATAAGGTCCCTAAGGATGTCGTTCATGAAGTGTTGGAAGGTAGCGGGGGTGTTGGGCAACCCAAAGGGCATGACTAGATACTCAAACAGCCCGTATTTCGTCCTGAAGGCAGTCTTCCATCCGTCACCTTCCCTTATCCTGACATTGTTATAGCCCCACCGGAGGTCTAGCTTGGTAAAGATCTTGGCCTCCTTTAGTTTGTCGATGAGTTCATCTTGTCTGGGTAGTGGGTACCAGTTTTTTACTGTAATCACATTAAGTTTCTGGTAGTCGACTACTAGCCTCAGTGACCCATCGGCTTTTTTGACGAACATGACTGGGGATGCTGCTGGGGATTTGCTGTGACGAATCTTCCCTGTTGCGAGTCCTTCGTCAATCATTTCTCGTAGGGACGTGGATTCGGAAGGCATCATTGGGTAGATTGGGCCAAAACTGGGACTCTTTCCTTCTTCTAGGTCTATCTCTATATCATAGTCGCGGTGTGGGGGGAGCCGCTTGAATTCCTCTTCTCCGAAGACTGATAGGTACTTGTGATACTCCTTGGGTAGGAGTTCCTCTAAGGGTTGTTCCAGGGGTTGGAAAGGTTCCTCCATAGCTGATCTTGCATGCTCTGGAAGGCAATTCTCGGCACAGTAATCGGATGGGAACCCTTGTAGCTCTAGGGTATCCCAGTTGATGTGGGGTTGGTGCTTTTGCAACCAGTCTAGTCCAATTACCAATTCGAAGTCTCCTGTATTGCAGACGTAGAGTCAGTGAGGTTGCTCATGTTGACCAATCAAAATGGTCAGAGATACATAATGCCATATCTTTCCCATGGGTTTTCCTTCGATGGTGTTAACCCTTTTTGGTTTGTTGAGTAGGACTTTGGGAAGTTTGAGTTGTTCGACGAGGTTGGCGCTAATCAATGATAATGAAGCACCTGTGTCTATAAGTGCATTCGTGGGTCTTTCTGCTGGTCCGTTTAATAGAGTGGTGGAAACGATGAAATTCTTTTTGTACAATACAACACACACATCTATACTATCGGATTCCGTTTGGGAGCCTTCTGTCACAGAAGCAGAGGTCCCTAATCTTTTACCTCCTCGTCAATATCTGATTCGGGTTCCTCCTCTATGGTGACCCTAGCATGTTCCTTTTTGTCTTTCTTCTCTGGCTTGGGTTCCTCTTTCTCCTTTGGTTTGCTCATTCTCCAGCCAGTACGGCCTTGGTGTGACCTTTTCCAGTGCATTTTTCACATAGCCTGGCCGCTCGACAATGCTCCCTCTCTTCTTTGGGGACAAAGTTAGGGTTCTTGCTGAGCAGGGTCCTCTTTGGTTTGGTGGGTTCCCTTGCTGCTCGAGTAGGGACTGGGGCGTTCACCGTTTTCTTTTGTGTGCGATCTTTCTCATTTTCTCGTCTAGTATTGTCGATGCAAATGGCATGCCTTTTGAGGCTGTCCAGTCCCTGGGGCTGGGGTTCCATCAAAGCTATCTGAGACTTGACAAAAGGGTGCAATCCTTGATGGAAGCAGGCGATAAGGGCTGATTCGTCCCAAGACAGTTCTGCAGCAATATTCTCGAATTCTGTGATGTATTCTGCTGTCAAGTCTTGTTGGGAGAGTGACATTAATTCCCTTTCCGCAATTCGTTCCGCATCAGGGTCCCCAAAGGCAGAGATAAAGGCTTCTTCAAGACTGTGGAGGGATCGAGCCACCGGTTGTCGAGAGCGAGGGGCTTTGTTAAGGTCCATGAGGTGTGTGTATGCCCAATCCACAACTTTTCCAGTCATGTTGTTGAGGATGTACTTCATTTGTTCATCCTCATTGCTGTTCCCATCCTAAGCCACCAGACTTTAGCTGCTTGTCCTTTGTTTTTTCCATCGTATTCCTCAGGGGTTTTAACCTTTGGTTTGCAGTTAGGTCTATCCTCCGCCAGGGTTGTTGTGGATCTCCTGGCAGGAGTGGGGCTTTCACTCCTAGGGGGAGGCACTATTTGGACCCTGTGGATTCTTGGGGTTTCGGGGACTACTGTATCTCCTGGGGACTCATCATCTGAGGTAGGGATCAAGGGGTCAACCTTGAATGATGGTCCCAGTTCTCCGAATAGCCCACTAGCCCTAGATCTTGGGGGTTCCTTAGGCTCTTGTTTTACGAATGGTTCTCCTCGTATCTCCCCGAGGATCGTTCGTAGGCCGTGCAACTGCTCGGTGGATTCAGCTTGTAGGGTGTCTAGGTCCCTCTGCATTGAGGTGATTGCAATTGTTAGGTTTTGGACTGCTTCTTGGAGCTTCTCGTAGGACCACTCTGGTGGGTCCGTGATTGTGGGTAAGGGTATTGTCCCTTCTGCTGGTGTCCCTTGGACCGACCTTCCTTTTGCTCATTGTCCTGCTGCACCTGACATTTCAGTCGATCACAGAGTGAGAGTCTGTCGCCTGTAAGGCATTCGAGTAGGGATGGTTTTGGAATGGTGTCGCAACGCACTCAAATGCAGCTAATCCATTGCTGTTTCGTCCTAGCATTGGACAGTAACTACCAGTGGATAACCGTTTTTATGGTATCTGGCGTATTCTCTGCAAGCGGGTCTACTTTGGCTGGCTACGGACGCTATAGGTGCTTTCAGATGGCAATTCCCAGCTCTAGCCTTCTTTCCCCTTGGGTGCTCAGTCTGACCTTCAGTGCCTGTGCTACCCAAAGGTGCAGTGGCGGTCTCGGCGAGTGCTTGCCTTGCGGCAAGGTGAGGCGACCAGAGGGGTCTTAGCGAAGATGGAGTCCTTGTGGACGGTGTGCACATATCTTGGTACAGCAGAAGCGAGAGGCAAAGCCCACTACAAAGCTGAGATACAATGCTCCAAGTAGACAACTTGGGGGTGCACTGCACTAGCAATTATAGATGAGGAATGCGAGAGTATCTCAGCTTGGTTTGGCCAGGCTGAGAACGACTCATGTATATATTCAGAGATATGAAATACATATTGAAATACTACATGGTATTATTCAGTGACATGGTACGAGATCAGTAAGCCAAGGAACAAAAGACAATTCGAGAAGGTGAGTCTTCGGAGGTCCTAGCCTGAAGGCTTAGTCACGACAGCCTGGCCTGTCTTCGCCCGAAGTCCTCATCCAGCTTGTAGGGTGACAGCAGGCTGGCATGGAATACATTGTGGACCTTGATTGTCTTGGGTAGATCTAGCCTGTAGGCATGGGTCGATATGACCTCCATGATCGTAAAGGGTCCGCCTTTTCTGTTGTCAAGCTTCTTCGAAGGCCTTGTTGTTCTGAGGTTTGACAACAGTAGCCAAACCTTGTCCCCTACCTTGAAAGGTTCTACGTTCTCTGGTTGCCCTCGGTGCAGTTCCAGGGCTGCTCGGACTTTGTCCCAGATTCTCTCCATTCTTTCCCTGGTTGCTTCAGCAGCCGGGACCTCTGGGCAGCTTCCATTCTCCGCCTCGGTGGGTAGCCATCTCAGGTTCCTCCCATATATTGCTTTGAAGGCACTAAGCCCTGTCGATGGGTTCTTATGGTTGTTATGGCAAAATTCCACCATGGGTAGCCATTGCACCCAGTTGTCCTGTTGGTAGTTACAGAAGGTTCTCAGGAATCCTTCTACCAATTGGTTGGTTCTTTCAGCTAGACTGTCAGTCTCGGGATGGTAGGCTGTCAAGCAGTGGGGTTTGATTCCTAGCTTCCTATACAGGGCCTTCAGGAATTGGCTATTGAAGGTGGTTCCCCTATCTGCAATGGTAGTCTTGGGTAACCTGTGCAGTTTCCATATATTGCTGATGAATATATCGGCAAGTTCTTCACCATTGGTGGATTCTAACACAGGGACAAAGTGTGCCTGTTTTGAGAATCTGTCTATGACCATCAGGATGCTATCAAAACCCTGGGACATTGGCAGTTTCACGATGAAGTCATAAGCAATATCCTCCCATGGGCCTTCGGGTACTGGTAAGCGTAGCAGGGGTACAGGGTTCTGTGACCCTTCGCCCTCTGGCAGACTTCATAAGAGTCTACATAGCTATTTACCTGCGCAGTCATACTGGGCCAGTAGTACTCTTTAGACAATAGTTCTAGGGTCCCTTTCCTGCCCTGGTGACCACCTACTGGGGAGTCATGGTAGGTCTCCAGGGCACTTAATCTTAGTTCCTTATCGTCTGGAACGTAGATCTGGCCGTTGTATTTCAGCAGCCCCCCTTCCATGCTATAGCTGTTGAACTGCTTTCTCACAGAAGGGGGGAGGTCCTCCTTCTTCTCTGCACTTCTTTGGAGTGTCTCCAGGGATTTGTTGGTCTCCTGCGACTTCCTTAGTTCTTCCCTTGTTACTGGTTGTATCGAGGCTTGGAAGTCAACAAATTTCTCCACAGGAATCATCACTTGTGGGGGAACAGGGGCGTCTGCATGGTCATGTCTCCTGGACAGGAAGCCAGGCTTATCTGACATCTTTCCTGGGTGGAAGACTATCTGGAAGTTGAAGGAACTGAGGAGGGTGTGCCATCTGGCGTGTCTCCTGTTCCAGACCTGTTCTTTGTCCTGGCACTGTAGGTTCCAGTGATCGTGTATACTGTCACTGGGATCATTGTACCTTCTAGGAATAGTCTCCAATGGTCCAGAGATTGGATGATGGCCAGCAGCTCCTTGTCATGCATATCATAGTTCCTTGGTGGTGGAGTATAACTCTCAGATAGGAAGGCGATAGGGTGTAATTTTCCTTCCTCATCCTTTTGGCTAAGGATGGCTCCCATAGCAACCCCTGAGGCATCAGTCTCCAGGAAGTACAGCTTCTTCGGATCTGGATGGATCAGTACAGGCTCCTTTGTTATTTCTTCCTTTATACTTTCGAAGGCTTCCTGTTGTTTCTCCCCCCAGTCCCACCTCTTGTCCTTTTGCATGAGTTCCGTCAGGGGTTTCACAATAGAGCTGAAGTTCTTTACGAATCTCCAGTAGAAGTTCACAAACCCTAGGAACGACTGGACCTGTTTGACAGTGGTTGGGGGTGGCCATGCCTGTATGGCCTCTACCTTTTCCTTTTCCATCAACATCCCTTCTGGGGTGATTGTTATTCTGATGAAGGAGGTTGATGTGACCCTGAAGCAGCATTTGTGCGGCTTCAGGAACAGGTGGTGCTTTCTTAGTCTGGACAGGACCTCTCTAACATGCCTGTCGTGTTCCCTGGGTTTCTCTGAGTAGACAAGCATATCATCCATATAGACTACCATGGTTAAATCGATGAGATAATGGAAAATTTCATTCATGAATCTCTGGAAGGTGGCAAGACCATTTTTTACCCCAAAGGGCATAACAAGGTATTCAAAGAGGCCCTCCTTTGTGTGGAAAGCTGTCTTCCACTCATCACCTTCCTTGATTCGTATGTTATTGAAACCCCATCAGATGTCCATCTTAGTGAAGACCCTGGCGTCCTTCAGCTTCTCCATCAGATCTACCTGGATAGGCATGGGGAACTGATCAGGCTTCATGATTGCATTCAGCTTCTGGTAGTCTACTACCAGCCGAAGTCCTCTGTCTACCTTCTTCACATAGAAGCATGGTGATGTGATGGGGGAGTGGCTCGGCCGGATCTTCCCATCATTCAGCTCCTTATCAAGATATTCCTTCAGGGCTGTGGATTCTGCTGGGGACATGGGGTATGTCTTTGCTGGTTTAGGTAGTTCGGCGTTCTCGACAAATTCGATGGAGCAATTGAAGTCTCAGTGTTCCAGTAGCTCGCTGAATCCTTCTTCTTGGAACAAGTCCTCGAAGTCATGGAACTCTTTAGGGACCCCCTCCAGTAGTTCTCCGGCCCTTCCCTTGTAAGATATTGTGAAGCCCTTCCAATCTATTACCAGATTGGCCTTCTCTAGCCAATCCTGTCCTAGAATGATGTCTACATCCCCTAGTTCCTTGATGTAGCACACACATTCAAAGGGTCTCCCTTCTACTGTAATGGTTAGCTTAGTCCTTTCTGTTATAGCATTTTTTAGCTCTTTTCTGTTTATTCCTATAACAGATCTCCTTGTCTGCAGTACCTTGGTCAGGAACCCGCTCTGCTGGGTGTACTGTGGGTCGACGAAGTTCTTGGATGATCCAGAGTTGATGCGGGTCCTAGCTGTTTCCATGGTTCCCTCCACCGTTGTGTATATTGTAGAGCGATGGTTCAATTTCTTGAGGTAATATACATTTGGGTCCGAGGGTGCTGTTTGGTCTTCGCACATGGGGATCGAAGGTCTCTCTAGTTTTCCAACTCAACCATCCTATCTTCTCCTTGGCCTTTGGGATCCTGTCCCACTTGGCCCCGGACTTTGGGCTTTCCTTCATAGGTCCACTGGCCCCTACAGTCCTTGATCATGTGGCCTGGCTTCCCACACTTGAGACACAGGTTTAGTCTCCTGTGTCACTGCTTCTCTTCTTCCGGGATCTGCACTAGGGACTTACTTTTCTGGCTCCCCAGTTTACCAACCAAGCCGGCCTTGGCTTCTGTTGGTTTTGATGGTTCTTCTACCTCACCAGCTCATTTGCAAACAGCATGTCGTCTGCTCGGCATGCTGCTTTAATCCATTCTTCCAGGGTCCATCCATTGAGTTCCTCTTCTCGGAACATAGCTTGCCTCATTAGTTCATTCCTCACCCCCAGTTTCAGTCCCTCCTTGTACTTATTGATCAGTGCTTCCTCATTCCAGTTCACCTCCTGGATCAGATTGCAGAACTGGCTAGTGTATTGGAGGGCACTCTTTGTCTGGGTAAGGGACTTCAGGTCCCTGAGGGTGCGGTCCTTCTTTACAGGGTCTGCAAAGCTGTTTAGGAAACCTCCTTTGAAGGCTTCCCAGGACTGGAAGAACTTGTGGGGTTTTTCATTTGTGAACTTCCAGTTCAGGGGTTGGGCCCAATTTGCTGCTTCCCCAGGGGCCATATTCATGAGCATGTTGGAGATCTTCTGGCTGTCATTGAAGGTCCCTTTGTTGTAAGCCTGGAAGTACATACTCATCTTCTCCACATAGCCTTCTGCCTCCTTTCCTTTCTTTCCGTTGAAGGGGTCTGGGTGCTTGGCTTGAGCTTTCTTGGGAATATTCACGTTGTGGGTGGGCTTCTCCACCTTGGGGGGATCCTTCTTGGCCTTTGGGGGCTGATCAGGTTTACTTTCAGGGTCAGAATCTTCCTCTCGGAAGGCAGTAGACTCCCTTTGGAATGTTCATTATGGAAGGGTGTTGCAGGTCAGTGCTCCTAATTCTCGGCCTGCCTTAGCCGGGAGGTTTCATTTAATAGGTTGGTGACCCTGGTTTTGGTGGCTTGACTGATTTGTTCAACAGTCCTAAGACAGTCATTTTGGGTACTTAACAATGGGTTGATCTCCATGAACCCCTCGCTTAGTTGGCAGACCTGATTTAGGATCTCTTCACTTACCGCCTTTCCTTTGTCGGCATGCTCGGCTGCTGAGTAACCGTTGTTGGCAGCATTGTAGCTGTCTACCCTGATTCTCTTTATCTGCCTTCCCTGTTCCTGGATCAGGCCTTCCGTTCATAGTGCTGGCATGTACCCTGCCCGGACTTCTTCTGTCATGCGACTGTGAAGCTGTTCCAGACCCTGTCTCAGGGCCTCCACCATTACCTGGATGGGGGTTTCTTGTGGTGGAGGTGGAAGGGCCTGCAGTCTGCCTGATGGTGCTTCAATGGGTTGCGGCGTGTGTGACAGTATATGTGGAGGGAGTGGTGGCTGTTGGGCCAGGAGTCTGTCCTGATCATTTATGATTTGTGTCATCTCCTCCACTTTGTCAAGAGAACCATCGTCTGCAGAGCTAGCTGCTGTGGACAGCAGGTGATGTGTCCTTGGGGGAACTTGGGTCTGGTCTACACTGTCCTCCAAGGGGACTCTGGTGACATCTACTACTGTGGGGAGGGTGGACCTTCTCCGTGGGGTCTGTTCTGCCATTGGCAGCTGGCTTGGCAAGGCAAGGCCCCTGGCATGGGTAGGGTTGTGTTAGCTGGTTGGTTCTCTGTTTCTTCTGTTATCGGTGCTTTGGGCTCTCAGTTAGAGGCTGTGCTCATCGACTGAGTGGTCTGTCTGGATCCCACTGGTTGGGACATTGTGCTAGCCACTGGTTAAGTGTGAAGTTTGCTTTATAATGTCATGATGTACTCTTTCTAGTCTAGTGGCTGTCTCTTAAGCAGTGGCTCTCTGTTCCTCTTATGTGTCTCGTGGTTGTTTGGGTGTTCTGTACATTGTATTCTGTAGCTACGTAGTACACTGTTGGTGGACAAGATAAAGCAAACTGAGGTCCTCAGTTTGCTCCTCCCGTTCTTATATACATGCTGGTACCATGAGTCATTACATCTGCAGTCTGCAGCATGTGTTGCTACATGCTAATTAGTCGATTAGTGCTCACCTGACCTTGGTGCTTGCAGCCTGTCAGGTGATCTTGTTGTTTGTTGTTCAGTCACATGACCAGTGGCAAAGAACTACTATTGCTGCATGTACGAAGTACTTTATCCATATAGTAAAGCCTTAAGTAAGTAGTGACTACGTTTTTGCAGCTCCAAATCTTATAGGAGCCACTCTTTATCTGAGGGTCATGTGACCTGCTTAGTCACTTGCACATGGGATGAAAAGCTCACGTGGGAGCTGACTAAGCTGGGCGCTTAAATCATGTGACTCTGTAACTGGCTTGTTATGCTGCAGATCAAATACTATAAATCGTAGATTAATTCTAGCTATCCATCATGACCCTTAGATAAGTCGTGACAGAGTTAGAATCTGAGAAGCAGAGGAAGCCTATGCAGCCCAAGGCTGGTGGCAAAGCAGGCAAGCCACAAGAAAAAAAAGGGGAGGCAGGGTGAGTGAAGTGAACTCGCAACAGTAAATGCACAAGGTGAGTTGGCATAATCCACCCCATCCATATGACTCAGGTACCTTCCAGGTCCAGCCAATTGGCAGTCTGTGCCTGGGTCATGGGACCATCGGATTATGGCCCAAGAGTGGCTGTTATGGGAACATTTGGTCATGAGTACCACAATATTCTCCAGTTGACCACCACCCACACAATCGTGCTGCCTGAACTCTGAGTCAATCTCTATCACCAGGGGTGATAATACTGGATGCTGGGGCAATACCTTTGAATCCAATGTGAGTGAGAATTGATCATTTCGTGTACTCACCTTGTTTTCACCTTGGCAGACCTCTTACCTAGGTTTGCAATTGAGTCTTGACCCATGTGGCTCAGCAGATGAGACAGTGCTCCCTTGTTTGCTGTTTTGGCCAGAGCCATATTAATAGCACAGGTATGCAAGCATTTTCTTGCTTCGTTCTCATCCCTGTTGGTTTTCTCCTGCAGTTTAATGTATTTCTTGTCATTCTGTTGTGACCACCTTGATTGTGTAGCTTGATTTGCTCTTATTGCTCTAGTTGTGTGCCGCATGCCTTATTTATCATTCACTGACATTCTTTATTAAGTCTGGGGTGTTGTATGTGCTTGCATTACTGCAATCTGCTGTGCATACATATGAATACAATTAAACCTTCTTGATTTGGCACCTTCTGGGCAGTGCTCACCAGTCCTCATGATCTGCTGACTGGTGCCTATGGATGCTCATGAGCACCTGACTGTGCTTGTGATCTGCTCTTGTGAATGCTCTCAAGTGCTCACAGGTGCCCAAATGGTGCTTGTGAGTGCTCACGAGCACCATATCATGTTATGATTCTGTGATAGCTTGCATTCAGAAGCAAACACTGTGCTAACTAGCATTACCCTGTTGTGCTGATGTTGCTGCCTATGAGCTGCTGGGGTACAGACACCAGTGCTGCTGAGATACAATGCCAGTTTTTCCCCCACATTTGTGCTGAAATGTCGTGACCTCCCTTTCTCTCGGTCTCGACTCTGGAGTCAAACTCACGACCTCCTAGTCACCTGACCGATTATGTCATGGGGGAAGCGTTCTTACCTACCAACACTCCCCCCTCCCCCCTCCTGGTCATGTGACTATTACTTAACATGGCATCTACTAACTTTGGGATGCCGCCCTGCTCCTTACCTAAGCCTGATCAAACGGCAACACTCACTTGCCACACCGCTCGCTTCACGGACTTCTTTGACTCACGCCGCCACACCAACAGCCATGAGTCAACCTTCTCTCTGACTCGTGCATGTACTGCCTTACACACAGACCATGTACCTAGCAGTATATATACCTAGGAAAGCAAGCCTGAAGACCTCAGCTTGCTTTACCTCATCAACTCCCCTCTCATGAGAACATAAGCAAAGCCACATGACTCTAGTAGCCATGACTAGAGTCACCAACACCCTACGGACCCTTAGGCCCCAGCGGATGCCCTGGAGCCCTCGATCACCTTCGAACCCAACCACTTTAGCGTCATCGCTACCTTCGTTGTCCACTTGGACGAACTCTACATCGTAGGCTTCATGCTCGTGCAAGTAGCCATCCACGCTGGCTTCCCACTTGGGAACTATGTGCTACGCACCGTACTCTACATCTCAAACATACAACGGTCCATAGGATTAGTCTTCTATAGTCGCCTAATCTAATCTACAAACCGGTTGTCTCCCACTCGTACAAGGGTCGCGACATTGTAAAGCAAGCTTACCACAGCTTCAAAGAAGATAGCCGATCTTGT
The DNA here is from genome assembly GCA_019677355.1 of Ceratobasidium sp. 370. Lineage (NCBI taxonomy): Eukaryota > Fungi > Basidiomycota > Agaricomycetes > Cantharellales > Ceratobasidiaceae > Ceratobasidium > Ceratobasidium sp. 370. The sequence continues at coordinate 20,716 of WSLN01000199.1, forward strand.
GGCAACTCCGATGTATGCAGAAGATCCAAAAGAAAGGGATTTCTGGAAAACAAAGACAAATAAAAGCCCTATTGAAGACACATATGTACTTCATGCTAAAATGCAAGGAAGTCAAGACCAAGAACCACACGCAACCCTTCTAGGCAGGGAAGGCCTACCACGTGGACTGAAGGACCAGTCCGAATCAACTTGCGGGAATCATCCCAATCAAGACATGATAACGACGCGCCACAAGAACAACCAGAACCTGAAGTAGTACTGTCCCCGACAAGATTGATACTGGGAGCATTACCGGAACAAGAACAAACAATGGAAAGCATTGATCTCAATGAAGCGGAACAGAGAATGGCCGCAGAGGCCGAAGAACCGGTGGAAGAAGAACCCACCATTGTAATCAACCCACCACAAGAACAACACTCTACACCGGGACCCTCACAGAGGGCTGTCCCTAGACCACAAGTAATAACAGCGTCTAACACATCGGACTCTGAGTCCGAAATAGTCACACTTCCATGGGGAACACGTGTAAGAAGGCCAAGAAGTGCTAACCCCGACCCATCGCCACGACTCCTCTCACCGGCACTCAACCCTGAAGCTGTAGCAGGAGGGGAGAACTGAGCATGAGGACAAGGGGAACCAGCACCACCCTACCAACCACCGCCGCCACAGCAACCAGACTTGAACGATCCAGAAATTGTGCTTTTCCAGAACATGATGAATAATGCTTTCGCAACGATTGTGCCCAGAATAGAAGCTGCGTCAAGGGAACCCCTAGAACGACTCAAGAGAACCCTCGAAAACATATGTCATGTAGTAGGAACCCTGGATGCACAGGTCGACCAGCTTAACATAAGAGTCATCGCTTCGGAGCGATTGGCAGCTACTGCAGCCACCAACAGCTACCATGTGCACCAACAGATGACCACCCTTAATGAAAGAGTCAATAACATAGAAATGGCCATCAAAGGACTGCACCCACTCTTTGAAACCCTGCGCAAGGAACTGACCAAACAAGGGTCCTACATTGACAATCTCAGTGACATGATACAAGCACTGGATAGCCAGATCAACTCTCTGGAAAAAGAAGAACACCCCTCTTCCAGAATGAGTACGCACACCACCGATGAACCACCAAAACCCCAAAGGGCAAGGGCAACCACCGTCGAACCGACTGACGAACTGGCCATCCCAAAAGGAGCTAGGGCCAAGAAGCCAGAGCCCTTTGAGGGAAAGCGCAACACCCGAGATGCTGAGATCTTCCTAATGAGAATGGAAGTATACTTCAACGACTACGGAACGGCCTTCGATGACCACAAGAAAGTCTCCACCCTCCTCACTAACATGAAAGGAGGGGAAGCTGCACAATGGGCACAACCCCTACTGCGCAAATTCCTAGATGGGATAGACCACGAAGCTCTTCGATCCTGGAGCACCCTAAAGAAGTTCTTCCTTCTGGCACTCAGAGATCCAATGAAGAAGGAGAAAGCCATCTGGGACATTGCCAAACTCACCCAAACAACATCGGCACAGCACTACGCCTCCCAATTTAGGGTCCTCATGGAACACCTAGACTGGGACGAAAGGGTGCTCATCGACAAATTCCAGAGTGGACTCAGACATAACGTCCAACAGAAGCTCCTCGAAATGACCTTCATGAGTGACACAGATGACATCCCCCTTGAGAAGTGGATGGAACTCGCCATCAA